>CAUYPK010024026.1:0-71969 GCA_963574355.1 Loris lydekkerianus
GGGTGTGGGGGAAGCTTCTGGAAACCAGTTTGGGGGTATTGAGGTTCAGCCGCCCCACCACCCCACCCCCGTCCCCCCCCCCCCCCACTCCCTACACAAACTCTATTTCTTTTCTCCAAACAACCTCAGAAGCATAAAATGCTGAGTCCCCCCCCACCTGGAGAGCTACCTTGAGTGGGTTGCAGGGGTTTCGGGGGCTCCATAGTGCTGGACCAAAGAGTTAAAGATCAGAGACGGCTGTGAACTCCCTGAGTGTTAGGCACAGGAGCCCCAGTACGTCTGGGGGATATATTAGGAACAAGATCCCTATGTATGGGGTGTTGGAGAGGACCCAGCAGAGACATTTGCTATCTCACAGACCTCTCAGATGCCCCATGACCCGTGGGTATGGACCCCAGTCTATCCCCAGGACCACCTCAAGTCTCTGCTCCATAAGCCACCAGCCGCAGGGATCTGCCTGACTCCTCTCCCCTGGCCCTAATCCCGCAGTTGCACAGGACTCATTGCTGACAATAATTAGGTCTCACAAGGATAAAACTGAGATGCGTCCGAAGCCTTCAGGGACAGCATTAGCACGCTAACTCTGTTTGTGGTTTAAATATTCATGTCAGAGTGTAATTACTGCCCCTTCTGTCGAAGGCAGTGGTTTGGAAACAGTTTCAGCCCGGCAAATGGGATCCATCCATCGTGGATGGCAACGTGCAGAGGGAGAATGTGGCATTTTGTAGAATTCTGGAACATTTAGAACTCAGGGCATATAGAACAATGATTAAAAATCGGCAGCCAGTAGGCCCAATCTGGTCTGCATATCTATTTTAAAATATTGGTCTGCAACATGCTTAAACAAAAAGAATAAATGTATCTAAAATCCCAGAGTTATCATTTCTCTTAAATGTGTGCTGGGGTGGTGTATGCTGCCAGGGGGCCCAGGGGTGATGGGGGAAGGACCACAGTCCTTTGCTCTGCTTCCAGGAAAGTGTCTTTGCCAGAGCATGTGGGCCCCTTGAAAACATGAAACTTGGCCACAACCCCAGGGTAGCAGTGGGCTGGCCTGAGTGGCAGCTGTACCCTGGAGAAGAGCATTCCCTTCCAATTTATCACAGTCCTCACCACTCCTTATAGTGCCCTATCCGGCCCATTCTGCCCATTTGCTTCACCTGTCTGGGCCCAGTAGCCATTTGAGTTTGCAGCTCCTGGTTTAGAATTTGGAACACTTAGAAATGAAGGTCAGAGTTTCAGAAACAAGAACTAGAACCCAGGAGCCCTAGAAAGAGATCATGCCTAGGCAAGGGGTAGTTCCTACCTTCCTTCCCCGGCCACATACTGACCTCCTTGGTGAGGACCTTGGGCAACACCAAAAAGCACACTTGTTCCAGAAATCAAGCCTCATCACCAGGGGCCACCTGGAGAAAGGGGGTAGGCTCAGGGGGTTTGGGTCTTAGTGGGCATTTTCATAGGTTATTCTCTTCCTGACTTGCCACCACCACCATCATCCCAAGGCCTTCTATCTCCAGGCTGGAGTGAGCGCCATAGCCCTGGATCAGGGCAGCTGTTAGGTGACCCTGGACAGGTCCTGTGGCCACATGAACTTGCATTCATCTGTCTCCTTTCACTCGAGGCTGAGGCCACTCAGATGGGGGCAGTTTGTCTAATGCTTTCCTAAGAAAGGGGTCCTCTGGCCCCAGCTGTCTACAGAGGGGGCTTCATTTAAATCCAAGAGAGAAACATTCTGGATCTGGAGTGAGAACTGAAGCAAATCCCTACTTCTCATCCTGCTGTGTGAACACTGACAGGTTCTGAGTCCGCTTTCCTACTCTGTGAATGAGGTGCTGGCTTCCCAGGGGTGCACCCCAGGTCCAGCATTCAGCTTGGCTGGGTGCAGGTCCCCAGTAGGGGCTGGACAGGGTCTGCTGAGCTAAAGTCAGAAGAATAAAGGTGCTGTGTGAACCCAAGAAACACGTGGGCGGGGGGTCCAGGGGGGTGAGAGGAGTGAGAGGAGCACATGGTGGGGGGCAGGTGTCCTGGGAGCAGCATGCCCTGTACAGGCCCAGAGAATTCAGGTTCACAGCAAGACACCCATGGTCGCCAGGGACAGAAACCCACCTGGGCTCGTTGGTGCAGAAAGGGGAGTTTATTGTAGTTTTAAAGGCATCTCATGGGACTCAGGGTAGGTGGGATGGGTGTGGAGTCTCAATGGTAAATGCCAGGATTCAAGTGGCTGCCACTGGCCCTGAATTCCTTCTACTCAGGCCTTTCTGTGTGTATCAGCCTCTCTCCCCTGGTTCCTGTCACTGGGCCTTCATGCTTCTTCCATCTGTCAGTTTCCCCGTCTCTCTCTGTCTCTGTCGGTCTCCCTGTCCTTTTCACCCCATCCCTCTGACTCATGCTCACCTACCCTTCGGCTTGCAGACCTCCCTCTTCCCTCAGTCCTTCTCTGCACACCAGCTTTCCCTTTGTCCCATGCAGGGCGTCAGATGTGGCCCCAGCTTTGCATCTACCCCAAGCAGAAGGTGGCCTGACTCCCAACCTCTGTAGGGAGGCTGCAGGGCCCAGCCTGGCCCAGCCCCCACACTCTTGGTCCAGCTCACCTCAGTGGCGGGGCAAGACATGCCATGAAGACTAAGCAAGCACTCAAGTGATGACGCAGTTCTCAGAGAAGAGGCAGGGAGAATGGGCCAGGCAAGCTGCAGGGACGCGCGCCCGCGAGCAGCTCAGCAAGTGTTTGTTGAATGGCTGTGTGAGTGAGTGGGCAAATGCAGGGGAAAGGCCCAGATTCTGACACAGCCGGTGCTCAGGGAGCAGGGGGAAGAGAACACAGGGCAGAGGAGATGAGGAGGGAGGCCGAGGGCCTGGCTGGGCGTGCCAAGGAGGCAGAGACAGGAAAAGAGGGGAGAGAGGAGAGAGGGGGAAGGAGAGACTATAATTCATTTCACTTCATCTCTGTTCATTTTGGACAAATAGAGCAGAAACTGCAGACCAAGGAAGGAGGAAACAGGGCATGAAATTGCACTGTGCCTTGGAATAGCTCTGCTAGCCAGGCAGTCGGGCTAACCACTCACTGGGTCAGCCTGACCCACCCAGGCGCTATGGGGTGGGCACTTCAGCCCCCAAACTGGGCAGCTGTGGGTGCCTGGTTCCTGCTCCAGGAAGCATCTTTCAAGTTCATCCACCTCCTGTGGCCCGAGAGGCTGCAGAGCCAGGAGGCTGCTGGGAAGCTTCAGCCGTGGGTGCTCCAAGGAGCCGGGAAAGGGACCTCCATTAAACATCAGAGAAAATCCCTAGGAATTTAAGGGATTTGGTGAATTAATACTACCTGGATTTAGATGATCAAAAGCATTTCTTGAGGCAGCTACATGGAACCCACTAGAGGCTTCTGGCTGGATACAGGCTGCAGGAAATCTGCCTCCCTCTCTGCAGGAGCCTGTGGGATGGAGGCAACAGGGGGATGAACTATATGGGGGGTTTTGGAGAGGACGGAAAGAGAGATCTACAGACTTGAGAGAACCAGCTCCCCACTCTGCTCACCAGCAAAAGGTTTAGATAGGAGGGAGGGGGTGTTGTTGACAAACCCCAGCGTGCCCAGCTTTGTGAGTGGAGGCAGGAGGGAGAGGCAGGCTAATGTAAGGGACCCAAGCATCTATCTCCTCCCAGCCACATTTGGGCCTAGACAAACGGCCTGTTACTTCCCCAGCCCAGAGATCTGACCCTTCTGATTCCACTTAATTCCTCCACAGGTTATTCTTCCTCCAGCACAGCCCAAGCTCCAGTGCCCCACTGCCCAGTAGGCCCCATTTGGAGTAAATCACATCAACCTAAGTAGCAGGTGCCCCCAGGTATTGAGTGCTTTCTGCCTCCCAGACACTGTGCCTGAGACTTTGTGCATTAGCCCATAATGCCATCACCTAGAAATAACTCACCTGCAATTACCACTTTCATTTCAAAGACAAGAGCTCTGAGACACAGAGATGTTAAGAAATTTGCCCCAGGCTCCACCTGGGCTGGGGAGCTGGCTGTGGGTAGAAGAGCTGGTTCACTCTGGGGAGGTGTTTGGGTGGTGAGTTGGTGGGTAGGCAATAGGCTGATGGATTGGGAGTTGGGTTAGGCTGGTGGGTTTGATGGGTGGGTAGGTTTTATAGTTCGGTTGGTATGTGGAAAGGTGTTTGAGTGACATGTTGGTGCGTTGGTTGGTGGATGGTTGTGTGGTTGGATAGGATGGGTGGATGCTGGACTCATGGTCCTAGAGTGTGGTACACATTTTCTAACTTCAGATCTTTCCTTTGTCATTCTTTCCACTAAGAATTCTCTCTCTCCCCTTCCCCTTGGCAAAAAGCAAGTTCATCTCTGCAACAGCTTAAGCTGTTCCTGTCAGTACCGCTGCCCTTAGATCCTGGGGTCTGCTGTGTCTCGCCACAGTTACATCTACTCACCAAATGAGACTAGAAGCTCTGAGGGCAGGCACTGGGCCACGTTCATCCCAGAATGTGCAATGGTGCCTTCTCGGTGCCAGGAGCTCCTAGCCAATCACTCCCTGCAATTTTCCCTGGATGCTTCCAACACGGTGGTGCACAGACTCTTAGGCCTCAGCCTCAACACCGCCCCATGTAGACCCTTCCAAATCCCTGCTTTGCCAGTCACCACCAGCTATGTGGCTCCAAGGTACAGAAAGTTAGTTTCTGACAGTGTGAGGGTGCTGGGCTCCAAAGGCTGTGCAGGTCAGCACAGGGCAGGGACATAGCCTAGGACAGAGGCCACAAGTTACCCCTTGGAAGAAGGGTAACTGGTGGGATCACACCTACGGTGCATCTTACAAGGATACATGTGAAACTTACTAAATGTAGATTATAAATGTTTTAACACAATAACTAAGAAAAAGCCAGAAAGGCCATGTTAACCAGTGTGATGAAAATATTTCAAATTGTATATAAAACCAGCGCATGGTACCCATGATTGCATTAATGTACACAGCTATGATTTAATTAAAAAAAAAAAAGAAGAAGAAGAGGAAGAAGAAGTTTCTAGCAGCCCTGAGACCAGTATGGAAGATGGAATGTGTGACAGGGGAGTTTCAGGCCAGAGCTCCTCACAGCCTTCCACAAGGCCGCCAGTCCCCCTCCTTGGCTGGCCCAGTCCCTGGATCTTCCCTGTCTGCTGCGGTGACATTCAAGCACAGCCCCCTCCCCCACACTGCCACTGTGCCCCTCCTGTTTGTTTACCTCGTGCAGGGGCAGTGGGGGGCACTGGAAGGAGAACCAGCCTGTCCAGGCAAACACTTTCCCGACTAATTGATATTTGCATGGCAAATCCCAAATCCGGGTAAAGAGGTGATCATTTGCATGTTCTGAGGGTAATGATATTTGATGTTGTCAACTTATTACAATCTTAATCACCACTCAATTTCCTGCATTCCAAGCTCCCAATCACACTGCCACCCAAAATAACCACCTCTTTGAGATTACAAAGGGCCCCATGGAGAGGGAGCCATGTGGGGACCCCATTGCTGAGCAGTTGGAGACATCCTAGCCCTTCCCTGGTGCCTCTGCTTCTTTCCCCACCCCCTTTCTCTCTCCTCCCTGTCCTCCTCCCCCTCCCTCTCCTCCTCCTCCCTGTCCTCCTCCCCCTCCCTCTCCTCCTTCTCCCTGTCCTCCTCCCCCTCCTCCCTGTCCTCCTCCCTCTCCTCCCTCTCCTCCTCCCCCTCCCTGTCCTCTCCTCCTCCTCCCTCTCCTCCTCCTCCCTCTCCTCCTCCCCCTCCTTCCTGTCCTCCTCCCTGTCCTCCTCCCTGTCCTCCTCCCCCTCCTCCCTGTCCTCCTCCCTGTCCTCTCCTCCTCCTCCATGTTCTCCTCCCCCTCCTCCCTGTTCTTTTCTCCTTCCTCCCTTCCCTCCTCCTCTCCCTCCCCTCCCCCCTTGGCTCCCTTCTTCCTTCCTATCCTTTTCTTCTCCCTCCTCCTTATGTCTGTTTCTTCCTCCTATGCCTCCTCCTTCCACTCTCTTTCCTTCTTCTCTTCCTATCCGTCCTCCCTTCCCTCCTCCTCCCTGCTCAGCCCCCTACTCAGCCCCCTCCCTTGCCCAAGGGCCCATCAGTGCAAGGAGCTAACTCTACTTGTTCTCAGTGGGAAGCAGAACCAAGAAGCCAGTCCTGAAAAATAAACTCCTGCACAATGGGGCCAGCATCTGATTGGCTGCTTGCTTCTGGGGGCAAGAGGAGAGCTTGTCTCCAAGGCTGCACCAGCACCCAACTCAATCCCTTTGAAAATAAGAGAATGATTTAAGAGGAATAACAAAGAATAACTAGTATTTAACAGACACTACCTGTGCCAGGCACTGTGCTCAGCACCTGGCCTAGCTCACTGCCCTGGTTCCATGCAGAGTAAAGCCAAGGTCCTTACAAAGGCCACTGGGGCACCCCTGCTTTACCCTCAGCTCCTGTGATGCCCTCACACTCTCGGCCCAGCCACACTGACCTCACACACCTTGGCATGCTCCTCCAGGGTCTGCGCTGGCTGTTCCCTCTGGCCACTCTTTCCCCGGATATCCATACCCACATGGAGGACTCCTCTTCATAACCATAAGAGGTAAGCACTGGTGTTGTATTGGTGTGGCAGATGAGGAAACCAAGGCAAAAAGAGGTTTGGTAACTTGTCCAGGGCCACACAGTTGTGGTCAGATGTCAGGCTCAGGACTTGAGCCCAATCTGCCTGCTCCCAAAGCTGCCTGGGATGACAAGCTTGGGTCCCAAGCTGCCTGTGAGCGGCACAGCACAGGGCTGGACAGACCTGGGTGTGGATCCAGACTCAGCTAACACTGAGCAGCTGTGAAATCTCACGCTGTGTCCCAGAGCTGGGTGAGAATGTGGTGAGCTGCACGCCCTGCACAGCATCTCTGCAGCCCCAGTGCTTGGGGTCTAGCTGCTCTTCCCACCTCCCTGAGATGTCTCCTAAAAATGTCTCCTGACATTTTGAGTGTGGCTGGACCACCCGCTGGTCTGTCTCCTGGTGGGTCACTGACCCTCAGAGCCCTCATGTCAGGGCTGTGGGGCTGGTCCAGAAGATTCAGTGGGTCCTGGCCCTCTCAAGGTTGAGGCCCTCACTGTTCCCCCACCTGCAAGGGGGTCGTGCCTCAGTAGTGCACTCCTGGTAACCCTTAAGTTCTCAAGTTGCACAGGAACTGCTCTTGGTTACAACTGGCTAACGTTATGATGGCAACTCCATGCATATTGTATGTGGTCTCCTTGGGTGAGAGAGGACAAGGAATCAGATGTGATCTAGGGACGCACGGTGGCACGGTAGTGTGAGGGAATGCCATGCATGAATTGGGGGCTTCAGGGAAAAAGGGGAGACAGACCGCACTTCTCTCCCAGGTGGACCAGGTCTTTCCCCAAGCCGGCAGGAAGAAATGGGCTCGCCTCTCCCACTCTTAAGAGGATTTATATTGACCCTCAGCTAGAGCTCTAACCGGATCTTTCCATTTCAGAAAGTGGGTGTGGGGGAGGGGCTCCAATGCACACGCAGGGAGCTGGTAGTCTGCGAGCCCCACTGATGGTAACCGCCCCTGCACTGAGCCTACAGTCAGGCCTGAGGTGACAGACCCCTTCTATTTTGCCAACCACAGCTGCAAAGAGGGGGCTGCCTCCTGGGTCAGGTCACCCCCCAGAGATAGCCTGGTGCCAGCAGCCCCAACTCCCCAGACACACCTTGGGAAGCTGCAGCCTATGCCCGCAGGGTGGGGGTTGTTTTGGGGTTTTTTTTTTTTTTGCTTCTAAATGGCCAAGGAAGATGATCATTAAATACTCATGTAGTAGTTTGACAAATCACAGTCTTTGAAACCATCACAAGGAGGGGATGTAGGCTTGCACCCAGCCTTGCTCATTCCTTATAGATTTCTAGAGCTGAATAACAAATCACCTGCAGCGCCCAGGAGGAATGTGGCAGGAGAGGCGGCTTGGCGGTTCTTGGGAGAAGCAGGGAAGCAGTCCACCAGCCAGGGGGTTTCCTGGGAAAGCACTTTGAAGGAAGGCGGTGTTGAGGGCAGTTGGGAGACCAGCTCAGAACCAATGAATTAAACATTTGTTGAGCTCTTTCGAAGCAGCTGTTACCAAAGAGGGGAAATGCTTTAATTAATAAAGCGCAGTCAGGGAGAGGGAGCTGTTTTCCAATGCACCCCAGGGCTCTGAGAGCAAGATAAACAGAGCAGAAGCCCTCCACCCCCTTGGGCCCTTCCAAGGAGGGCCAGATGCTGCTCTCCCAGGGACTAAGGCAGAGGGCTGCACAGGTGCCCATCCAGCCCCCAGGAGGTGGGGGATGTCCTTCACTGGCCTGCGAGCCCCACCCAGAGCTCAGGCCAGCTGCCCCATGCGAGATCCCAGGGGTGTGGCAGAAAGACCACAAAACTGGGAGTCTGGGACTGGCACTGTTTTCAGTTCTAGTTGCAATGTAAACTTGGGTAAGTCATTTCCCCTCCTCTGGTCTTGGTTTCTTCATGCAACGTTTTCAGACTGGGTTCCGGGGGAGCCATCAGGTTTCAGGAAGGTGCCTTGGGGATGCCTTCGGTGGTGGGGACATGGGCAGGTGGGGCTCTGGGTCCCAAGCCAGCTTCAGCCAGAGCAGCTTTGCTTTCATCTGCTAATATACTGGGCTTCATGTAAGATGTCCTTTGAAGAACGAACCCTGTGGGATTTTTTTTAAAAATTGAAAACCAACGGCTTAGATGTTACCTTCTGTCTCCTCAGAATCCGGGCTCGAAGTTGAGCAAGTCCTAATTGGCCAGTTGGCCAACCTCAGCTGTGACCAAGCACCTGGCCTGTGCCAGTGCTGGGAGGTGGCAAGGGAGAATAAAAAGGCCCTACTCCCTTTCTAGGGGAGGTTCAGTCTAATCCCTGGGTGACAGATGCGTGGCTCACGTATCATTCTTCCTGGCCTTATGCCCATGGCATTACTAAGTGATCACAGCCCTCTCTCCTACAGAGGTCATCTATGACCTCAAGCTCTTCCTCAACCTGGTGCTCCAGGCAGCTGCCACCAACCAATTGGCCCCAGTACATGGAGTGAAACCTCTCCCTGCCAGCCAAGTCTGCTCTGACAAGCAAGTGTCCCAAAGCATGATGGGCTGCCTCATGTGCAAGTGAGAATCCTATTCCTGTTTATTCATTTATTCACCAGGCATTTACTGAGCACCTACTATATGCCAGGCCCTGTCCTAGAAATCCAGCCATTCTTGTGGATCTTACAATAGCAAAAGGGATGAATGGTGCTTGGTGTAAACAAACTGAAAAGCAAAAACATCTCCAAAAAGTGATGCAGATGATTAAAGCGGAGTGAGAGGAAAAGACTGCCCATTTCACTGTACGAGAGGAGATGGCACAGAAGGAGACATCTGAGCAATGAGAGGAGGTGGGAAAAGAATATTCTTGACAGAGGTTCCAAGGCAGGTGTGTTCAAGGAGCAACAGGGAGGCCCCCAGGGCTGGGGGTTTGAGGAGGAAAAAGCTAAGGGGTGAGGAGGAAGAGGCAGGCGGGAGCTGAATCGCTCAGGCCCTTGGGACCATCGTTGGGGGCTTATTTGAGTCTAGGAATGACGGAAGTCATTGGAGGGGAGGGGCAGGGTCTAATTTGTTTCAGAAGGAGCCTCCAACAGCAGTGAGGCAACTCCCCCTTGGGGCCGTGGTGGACTTTTCCCCAGGAAAGAGTTGAGTGAGCTTGGTGAGTCCAGTGCTAAGATTCTGCGTCAGTGTGTGCCCACCCCATTTCCAGCAATTCCTCCTTTCATTTCAAAGGCCCCCACTTTGGTGTCCCAGCTCAGCCAACTGTCCTAGGTCCTCCATGCCCACATCCTTTCTAACTCTTCCACCCATCAGGCCATGATGTCCCCCCTCCCCTTCCTCTGCCACCCAGCCCACTGTCCATGCTAATGTCTACCAGGGTGGATTTCAAGGGTTGCTTACTGGATTTACCTATCCTGGGTCATCTGTGGGGTGGGGAGGGAGGAGACTGGGGGAGAGGTCCTGAGATATCACCTTCACCTTAGGAGCTCTGACCAGGAAGAGGAATTGGGAAGCAAATACAGCAAGGCACAAATAACATCTCAAGTGGCTCAATCTACATGTGAGACATGCTGCAGGCCTGTCCCTCCCTGACTCCGACACAGACCTCTGGGTGTTCTCACCAGCTCCTCCTGACCGCCCCCCCCCCCACATTCACGATTGCCTACAAATTGAATAATAATGTGTCTTCCTCATCTGCATCAGACCATTCTCAAGGGTATGAAGATGCTGCTGTGATTCATAAGGATACATTTCCGTACGCGCGTCGGCTACAGACGCCGCTGTCATATTGAATGTTCTCAATCCACGATCGAGAAAGTGCAGCAAAGTCATGCGGGACCCCACAGACCAGCTGGACCCTGGATTGAGGATGCTTGCCAGGATGGTGTTCATGGTACGCTGCCGGGCAGTGGGGAGGAGCAGCTGACAGAGGGGCCATGTTTGTAGAGATGTGAGGTGAAGGGGCCTGAAACCCACAGCACAGTAGTGAAAGGATTTATAGGCAAATTAAATGCTTCCTTTGCTCTCATACCTTTTCTCAATATTCTACTGTGAACTGTATCATCTAAGTGTACACAGCTATAGAAGGAGAGGGCCCCAAGTTAGAAAAGATGGGGAAAATGGGGGTCCAGTAGAGAGGGGGCAGCAGAAGCCCCTGGAGCTGGGTGGCTGGGTGGCTGGGTGAGGGATGCAGGGAGGGGAACAGCCAGGGCAGCTGGGGTCTGGGAGCTCTGGGACACAGGGTGGCTCTGAGGGTGCTCTCAGAGACAACCCAAGAGGGCAGGACTCCCTCTAGCCACCAGGTGACTAGACAGACAGACTCCCCCAGCCCGTCTGCCCCACCATCCATCTTTTACACCCTCACACTGGCCTTCTTGGGGCATAAAAGCTTCAGCTCAGATGACAAAAAAAGCTCCTATGTTCTCATTCCAATCTGGGGAATGAAAGTGTATATGAAACAGCTTCTCATCGGCCACGCCGACTCTTTATACCTTCAAGGCTCTTTATTTCACTATGCCGGCAAATTTCTCCTGACAATTACTGCCTTTGACGAGCCCGCCAGGCTGCAGTGGGCAGGCGGCAGGGCGGCCAGCGTGTCCTTCACATCCTGCCTGTGGAAGACACGGAGCTTGGCCTCTTGCAGGGGCAGGATGGACGAAGGGAGACAGGGGTGGGGAAGCTGCTGCCATGCCCAGGCACCTGTCTGCTGCCAGAGAAAGACCACCTGGCGCTGAGAGGCCAGATGGGGGTATGGACTTCATTCCTGAGACAGACTTGGAGCCTGAGGGTGTGTGGGAAGAAAGTGTTGACTGGGGTCCCCTGCCCTATTGCCTCCCAGGACTGAGAGTCTGGTTTGGCTCTTTTTTTTTTTTTTTTTTTGGGAAAGAGTCTCACTCTATTTCCCCTGGCTAGAGTGCTGTGGTGTCTTAGCTCACAGCAACCTCAAACTCTTGGGCTCAAGTGATCCTGTTGCCTTGGCCTCCCAAGCAGCTGGGACTGTAGGTGCCCACCACTATGCTGGGCTAGTTTCTCTATTTTTAGTAGAGACAGGGTTTCGAACTCCTGAGTTCAAGCAATCCATCAGCCTCTGCGTCCCAGAGTGCTAGGATTACAGGCATGAGCCTCTGAGCCCAGCCCTGGTTTGGCTCTCAACCTCTTGACCACGGTGCCTCAGATGAACAGACCTGGTTCACCTTCATGGGCATCGATGCTGCACGTGGGCCTGGGAGGGGAGGAACAGCCTTGGGGAACACCGTTGCTAGGCTGGAGCCATCTGCTGTCTTCTCCCTACAGCCTGGAACAGGCTTCCAGCAGCCTCTATGAGCTGCTGGAGACAGTCCCTCGGGAGCCAGGTGCAACCGACAGCCAGTGGCAGGGCCAGGTTGAATGCCAGGTGACAGAGGGGATGACAGATGAGCAGTGATTTGTGCACTTGTGGGTGAGAGGCTCTGCCCTTAATGAATGACATGCCCTTTAGTCTGTGGTTCCTGGGCTCAGCAGGCTGGCAATCATCAGGGGAACATCATCCCCTGTGCTGAAGAGTTCCAGCCATCATGGGTGTCCTAACAGGGGTAGGTATGCCACTGGCCAGCCAATGCAGAAAGGCCACTTCCACAGTGGCCTGGGCAACTGGCTCAGGGACCAGCAAAGCCTGAGCCTGGTCCTGGTTTGCCTATCAATCTCTGGACCACAGTGCCACAGGTGAACAGACCTGGTTCACCTGAGGGTCTGGGCTGGCCAGTCAGCAGACCCACCTCCAGTGGGGACTCCAGCAGGTGGTTCAACTGCTTCTCAACAGAAGGCTCTGAGCAGAGGAGAGAAGCTGAGCTGGTGTGTATTTTACCAGGGTCCCCCCGGCTGCTGTGTGAGCTCAGCTTGTGGGAGGAAAGGCGGGAGTGGAGAGAAGGATTAAAAGCTACAGTGATAATCAGGGCAAGAGCTTGATGAGTGGGTGGGTGTTGTAGGGCATGGCATGAGCACTGTGAGGGACACAAAATGCCCCAGGATCTGGTCCCTCCCCTCACAGAGCTCACTATTTAGAACAGAGCACAGAGCAGGGACCACGAGAGTCCTGACTGTCGTGGGAAGGGATTCAAGAGGTCAAGCAGCTGCTGCCAGTGAGCAGCATGCGATGTAGAGTGTAATGATCATTCCCAACATTTCTACAACACTCGCCATGAGCCAAATGCCTTGCTCAACACTTTCTATGCATTTCCGTATTTCATCCTTATAAGAACTACAGAGGTGAATACTGTTATCCCTATTTTGCAGATGGAGAAACTGAGGTGCGCTCAAACTCCTAGAGCTGGAGAGGGGATGAACTAGAATTTCAACCAGCTCTGCCCAAGGCCACAGCTGGGACTGTCATGCCTGGAGTAGAGCGAGGGTGGTGGATGTGGAAGTAAGGAACTCAGCCAAGGAGGGAGACCCAGCAACAGGCAGAGCTGGGGCTCCACCCCACACCTCCATGGTTCCCAGAGCACAAAATCACACGTGTATCGTGTCCTGTAAGTCACCTGCCAGAGCAGAGGGAATCTTGGGAGCTTCAGAAGCAGGGAGCTGGCCAAGAGAGAGTGTGGGGCTGGTGATGTCTACTCTAAGAATATGGGATTCAATTCTCGGATAGCCCTGGGGGCGTGCAGACTTGCTGGAAAAGGTGAGGTCCAGCAGACCCTGCCAGCTGATCCCCTTGGCTGCAAGCCCAAACCGGCTCTGCCTCAGCCAGGCCCAGGCCCCAGAGGCCCTGGGATAGAGACCAGCAGGCAGCCAGGAGCCACCTGGGCAGCGGTGACTTATGTGGGCTTTGCCTCCCACCTTCTCCTTGCCTTCAAATTAATGTTACCAAAGTGATCTGAGCAAAATTAGCCACATGCTGGCAGCTTATTTTTAATTGTTTCCAAATATACGCATCCTAATTATTATGCAATTCTAAATAGGAAGTGAAGGCAGGAGCAGAGAGATTGTTTCAGTGACACCAGAAATGAGGGATTACACGTTCTCAGCAGCTGCTGCGGGACCCCAGCCCCCCGCCTTCTCACCTGATGTTTTGTCTCTTCTTGTAGCTGTTCCTAATAACTATATCAGGCCAGAGAGTGGAGCAGGGAGCTGACACCTTCCATAAAACAACCGTGGAGATCGGGCCCTAGGGAGGCCTGGCTGATGGGCAGAAGAGAAATGGAACACGGCGTGGAGGTGGGTGGTGAGTCCAGTCTGCTGCACGTGGGAGCCCATGTGTGTGCTCGGCCGGGGCCCTGGACAGCCACAGCCGCTGCCAAGGGGGAGCATGTTGGAAGGGAACATGGAGCGGGCAGGGCAGGAGAATGGAGAGAGCAGGTGCCGGGCCCACGCCTCCATGCCAGCTTACACACACTCCTTCACTAAGTTCACCTCTAACTCCATCCTCGTAATTAACAGTCCAATTAACATCACATACAACCATGAGCCTTAGTTTGGGAGATTTTAGACCCTTTTGAAAATCCAATAAAAGCAATAGATTGAAAAACACACATGCGTGCCAGGGAGTTCACAGCCTTCCAAAGCCTATCCAGGTCCCCCAGGTGAACTTTGAATAAGATGTAGCAGTCAAGAGCATGGATTTGGGAAAATTCACCTGGATTGGAATCTTGACTCCATTCATTACTGACTCTGAAGGGTCTTCTAGCTCATTCTGTAGCTTCTCCAGGCCTCAAGTGGTGCACTTGGTCATGGGGATGGGATGATGATATTAATACCTTCCATGAAGTGCTGTGGACAAGCTAGATGGGTTCATGCGTCTTAAGTACTCAGCACAGGGCCAGACACACAAAAAATGCTCAGTAAATGATGGGTATTATCCTAAGTAGGGGAAAGGACTCTGCAAAGCAGCATTTGAGTCCTGGCTGTGCCCTGAACTGCTCTGTGACCTCAGGCAAGTTACTACCCCTCTCTGACCTTCAATTTGTCCCTCCATCAGGGACATTCCTTGATTATCTAATTTGTTGAAATCAGAAATAGGGCTGTGTGCAGGGGTAAGGAGAACCGAGAGAGCTGGTCCCCAGCTCAAGGAGCCCCCACTGTCTGTGGCTCATTACTCAACTGCATGGTACGGATGACAGGAGGGAACTGTCATCCGTGGTACTGATGACAGGAGGGAACTGTGAACTGGACTAATCAGGGAGGGCTTCCTGAGGAGGCATCACCAGAGCTGGGATTTGAAAAGCAGGAGGAGAGGCTTAGTGTAAAAAATGGGCCTGGTGTCAGTCCTAATGCCCCAGCCAGCCACAAAGCTCCACTTTCTGCCTGGGGTCCATGCTTTGCTCACCATGGTTTCCCAGCACCCTGGGTGTGCCCTGCATGTGACATGTGCCCAAGAAATGCTTGCAGAAGGGCAGGAAGGGCACAGCTATGTCCCCAGGCCTCCACTTCCAGCATCCCAAAGTCTGCCGGACCAGGCTATGCACCTGGGTCTCTCTCACAGCATCGAAGGGCCACATTCCCCTTCCACGCAGAAGGAAATCAATTAGCTATTGGTGTGACTCACAAAAGGTTGCAGAAAGTTATGACTTAAAATCCAGTTACCATAAAGGGGGCTAATTTAATTAAATCGTCTGTGTTATAGTCAGAATGAATTCTGCAGGGACCCTGAAAAATGAAATGCAGAAAGAAAACCCTGCCCCACCTTGTCTGCGGTTTTGGCCTCTGGACGCTGAGGCTTGGCGGCTAGGTCTCAAAGCCTAAGGGTTTGAGGCCATGTCATGGGTGAGGGCACCAGAAGTGGGGGTCCCAATCCCTGGGTGAACCTTACCTCTGTTCCAGCAGGAGAGTAAATCCAGATAAGTCCGGAGTCACCCACACAATGTGCTGTGGTCAGAAGGATTGGGGGGCAGAGAGAGTACTAGGCGTGTGACCTCGGGCAAGTCACTTTTTACCCACTCAGAGCCTTGCTTTTCCCATCTCTAAATGGAGACAGGTCATTATAAAACTGGAGATCATATTCTTAGCTTGGCACATAGTAGCTATTATTATTGCCTCTCAGGGGAACATGGGGACAATTAGCAGTTTAGGCTAAATCCCATTGAATGGGTGGGGAGAGAGGAAAGGAGGGACTCCCAGTGTTTAAGCCTCACAACAACCTAAGGAGATCTGGCTATGGAGTCAAGTTAGGGTCCTAACCACGCCTCTCTTTATGGAGTCCTTTCACAATCATTTATCTCAGACCTCACGACACTGTTTAGGAAACGCACAATCAAAGCTGGCGTGAGACCCGTTCCAGAGCTCCCTGGTGGATAAGTTAATAAAAAGCAGAAATGGAAATCGACCGAAGTGTGCTCACTTTCCTGGATGTGGACCTCAGAACTGCAAAATTGTGGCTGTGGACAAGCCCTGTATAGGTAGGGTGACCAGCTTGGGCTTTCCTGATCCTGGGCAGGCCAGGACAGTTGGTCACCCTATTTACAGACACTGTGCCAGCAGTGTGTGGTGTAGTTGTGGAAGTGTGATGCCCACCCAGGGGACAGGCACCTGAAGCTTGAGCTGAAATTTCCAGTGACAGCAACGTACAAGGATTCAAAAGTGCTGAATCTCAGACGCCCAAGACAGACACCAGAAAATGGGACTCAGTGACTCTGCAGGCCTGGTGGGGAAGACCCCAGAAAGGGGCTTGAGCAAAATAACTTCGTGGGATGCATTGAATGGAAAAAAACCCCACATTTCTAAAAGAGCATACCTTATTTAAGTTTAACCATAATTAAACTAATAAATTAAATATGATAAGTAGATATTTAACTACCTTTTTCAGTAGCATAAGAAACTATTAATTCACCTTCTCACTGGGAAAATGGAGAGTCCCCTTCTATTTCAGGGCTCACTGGTTGTCTTGGGGTGCCCTTCAGCCTCTCACCTCCGACTCCTGGTGCCACAGAAGATGTGGGTAACTGGGATCTATTCATGCTGGTAAGGAGAAGGGATTTGTTCACTCCTTCATTAAACAAATATTTATTGGCACAAAGTCTCTGCCTTGTGAGCTGACAGTTCAGTGAGATTCTTAGACAATAAACTCACAAGTAAATAAAATAAGTTACATTAGCGACAATTACTAAGGAGAAAAAATAGAGCATGGAAGAGGAATGGAGTTGGGGTGCAGGGGGTGACATCTTAGAAGGAGGACAGGGAAGGCTTTGTTGAGAAGAGATATTTGAGTAAAGACCTAAAGGAAGGGAAGGAACTGGAGACTTGTGGATTCCTGGGGAAAGAGAATAGCAGGTGGTGGGAGCAGCAGGTGCAAAGGCCCTGGGGCCAGGAGCCAGCAAGAAGCAAGTTTAGAGCAAATAAAAGGAAAAAGGAAGGAGATACACAGGACGAAAGGAGAGGCCGGATCCTGTGACACTTCCAGAGTCAAGATGGAATTTTGGCTTTTATTCTGAGTGAGATGAGAAACCAGTTGAGGGTTTATGTGATTTATGTTACAATAGGATGCCTCCGGCTGCTGCGCAAAAAATAAAGCCAATGCAGCTGAGGCAGAAGCAAAGAGACCAGCTAGAAAGTGATGCCCTAAACCAGAGGATTGCAACCCCAGAGGGAGAAGGAGGCAACCGGATCCCGGATGTATTTGAAAGCAGAGCAGACAGGATGTGCTAATGGATTAAACGTGGGGGAGGAAAGAAAGAGAGGTGGGCAGAGTAGGTTTGAGGAAAAGCTCAGGCACAGTGCCATCCATCTCAGGCTGAGACGCCAAGTGGAGATGGTGTTGAGCGGCTGGAGTTGAGGGGCCATACTGAGACTGAAAACAGGCATCTGAGGGTCACAGCAGCATTTAGATGGTGTTTGAGGCTATGAGAGTGGACGACATAATTTAGGAAGTGAGCATAGTGAGAGAAGTCCAAGGGCTGAGCCCCGGGGCGCTCAGACACTTAGAGGTAGGTTGTTTTTGTTGTGGAGAGACCAGCAGAAGAGGAAGAAAGGGAGTGGGCAGAGAGAGAAGGAGGGGAGGCAGGACACGGGTGCCCTGGGGGCCACGGCCAGAGACCAGGAGGAGGGAATGAAGGGAGCCACGGGCAACTGCTGGAACAGGTACGAAGAGGACCAATGATCCAGCATGAAATGCAGCACGGAGGAGGTCACCCGTGACCTTGACAAGGGCGGTTCTGATGGAGCAGTGGGAGGGAAGGCCTGATGGGGTGGATTCGAGAGGGGCAAGGTGGAAAGGAACCGGAGATGGCAAGTAAGGGACTCTTCCTCGGAGGGAAGGACAAATGGTGTGGCACGGAAGAGAGGAGCATGGTCGAGAGAAGATTCTTAAGATGGGAAAATAACAGCGTGCCTTATGGTAGTGAGAATGACTCGATGGAGCGGGAAAACTGATAATGCAGGAAAGGGTGAGAGGAGAGAGGGGACGGGACTAGGACACAGGGGGGTAGCAACTCTCCCCTGGGCAAGCAGGGACCTTAAGGCTTGCCTCCCAGGACCTGTCTTTCTTTGTTCCTGAGCCCAGCTCAAGGCCTACCTCACAGCGGGTAGGTGAAGGTCGGACGCTAGGCAGCTCAATGTACATCTTGCAAGAATTTTAAAAAGTGAGCTCCAGACCCAGATAAACCTAGATTTGAATACTTGCTCTGGCACCTAGCAGCTGTGTGACTTTGAGCAAATTTATTGACTCCGCTGAGCTTCGGTTTTCCTTCCTCTCTAACATGAGGAAAATAATAGCGCTTACTTCATGGGCTCACAAAAGGATTAAGCAGATCACCATGCACACAGAGCTCTGAACGCGGCAACTACGACATGGGAAAATGCTTCAGAGGGGTTAACTATCCTCATTATAAGCAGTTCAATAATTCCCTCATCCAAGCTCATCCAGTGTTTAATAAAATCCAGCATGTAAAGGGAAATGAATGGAGCTATAAAATCGCAATGCACACGCCCCACGATCACTCACAATTGCCCTGACCGTTTATGACCCTCAGCTGCTGCGGTGATGAGACATTCCTGGAGGCCATGCTGTTCCCAGATATGGCGCCCCCCACCCTCTTTGCTGCAAGAAAGCACATAGGATGAGTGACAGTGACCTTATTAGACAGAGAACATTAAGTCTACTCTGCTTGATCTTTTTTTAAAAAGGCAAATTACTCACAAGGGTTGGTACATGGATGATTGTTAGTGGCACGTTACTTGAGCGGACTTGCATTTAAACTGCGCACCAGTGTGGCGAGCAGACTGTGGTGCCACTGAGGGGAAACAAAACAAGCCAAAGCCTGTGATGAGTTTGGGCAGTCAAGGAGGGCTTCCTGTAGGAGGTGCTCCTCAGGTGAGCTTTAAAGACAGGAAGGCTTTGGCTAGGTAGAGAGGAAGGATTATGCGGTTCTGGTTTTTTTGTTTTTTGGGTTTTTTTTCTTAGCAAACAACTGAGCAGATGGATTTGATCGAAGGTGTCCTGTTCAACTACCTGCCAAGCCAGCCAAAATTGCCTTTGCCTTTCCCAGCATCATAGTGTGTGTCCAGGACCCACTCTCCCAGGGATTCCAGGGAGCGCTGACCTCTATCCTCCCCTGAAACATCCAGGCTCTGTCACTGTCCCCTGATGGGGCCACCAGAGGAAGGGGCTTAAGGCAAAGAGAGGACTTGATCAACTCACAGCTATAATCTTGCTTCCCGCTCTCTCCAGTTATCCCCTGGGCTCCCCGCTAGCAGAAGGACAGGGCCTAGAAGAGGAAGTAGTGGTAGTTGAACCAGCAGCGGTTACAGACCGGGAGTCCTGCCTCCGGGCAGGCCCTGGCCCGGCTGGCTCTGTGACAGCAGCTTTGCGTTACATGGTCCCATTTAATCTCAAAACAACTTCTAGGGAGGATCCATTATCGCCATTTCACAGATGGAAACAGTGAGGGTCAGAGAGCTTAGGTGACTTGTCCAATGTCGCCCAGCTAAAGAGAGACAGAGCTAGGCAAGATTGAACCCTGCGTGTGTTGCACTTAATGTCAGTGTCCAGGAATGGTGGGAAGGGCGACAGGAGGACGGGGGATGGGACAGGAGCAGAAGGAGACCAGGAGCCTGGAGAAAGCAGAGATTCTTCACCCCATTACATGAAACTAGCCAAAAGTGAGATTCTACCTCCTCCTCAGGTGAGTTCCTGAATGGCAGAGGATGTGCAAAAAAATCTCCCAGACTCCCTTGCAGCTAGGGGTCTGGGCACAATTAGGCTCTGCCAATAAGATGATGGACATTCAGACCTTGTGACTCACCAACTGCCCTAAGGGGCCGGCCCACCAGACACCGGAAGTAGGAAGGATCACACTTGTTTCCTAGAGAGCAGGTAACAGACCTGAGACAATGGTTTCAGCCTAGTGGGTGTTAGGGAGTGAGGAGGAAAGCAGGAATTCGTAGGGAGGGCCAGAAAAGGGACACAGGGAAGAGGCACTGTAGCCTAGTGAAGATTATAAGTACAAGCTATGTAGACAGACAATCTGGTCTTTGATCCTGGCTCTACCACCCCTGGCTGTGTGACCTTGGCCAAGTTACTTAACATCTCTGTGCCTCTATCGCCTGATCAATCAAATGGGGATACTAGCAGCTAATTACAGTATCCTTGTAAGGCTGGAATGACATAATGGATGGAAAACACTTAGAACAAGGCCTGAGGAGTGTAAGCACTTAAATTAATGTAGGATGTCACCATCACATCAGAACGTCTATTTGTTAAGCTCTAACTCTGAACAAGGGCATCCTAAGCACATTGTACATGGTCCTCAAGGAAAGGCTCTGACGGGTGTGTGCCTGGCAATTTGTGGGGGTGGGAGATGAACCCAGACTCCGTGTCCTATGTGGAGTGGGACCTCTCGGTGAGCCTGTGCACAGGGGAGGGCACCTCAGGCACAGAAGACCTTGGACCCTGCCTCTGCCCAGCCCAGCTGACCACTGGGAGAGCTGGGTGGGTTACGTCACTTCTGAAACCCCCAGGCCTGTCTGCTTCTAGGCATGGGCGGCCCCCAGTCCTGAGTCTAGGTCTAGGCAGCCCGGAGGAGAGGAAGACTTGCCTCTCCTGAGAAGGGGAGCCCGAGCCCGCCAGGCATAAAGAAGCCGATTACGTGGGCATTTCACTTGGAGTTGAGGTACCTGCTGCTGTGGGCTAATGACGGGCCAGTAGACTTCCAGAAACGCAAGTGTGGAAGAGGAACCACTTATCAGGCAGGAACCAGGGCTCAGAGATCCAGCATTCCTGGCCTGCTGGATTCTGGGGCGTGGCCGGGATGTCTTTGCGTAGGAAAATGAGGCCCCAGGACAGAGCTCAGCGTCCTGGGTCCCACTTCCTTCTCAAACGCACTTTCCTCTGCTATGAATGAAAATAATAGGACCCGCCTCACAGGCCAGCTGAGTTCACAATCTACAAACTCTCCACGTCAGGCCTCTCCTGGGATCCCCAATACATTTGTGTGGCTTTAAGCCACTAAGTTTGTGGTAATTTGTTACAACAGCCACAGGAAACGGATACAGGGCCAGAATTAGAGATGGTTAGCACAGAGTCTAGGGACAGCTTGTGAGATGTGACAGGGTGCTAACACGTACCAGGCCCCAGATCTGCATTGTCCAATAGAATTTTCTTTGCACTGCTTTGTCCCATAAGTGAGCCAGAAGCCACACGTGGCTGTTGAGTGCTTGAAATGTGGTGGATATAGCTAAAGAACTGAATTCTTTGATATTAATTTAAATTGAAATAGTCACATATGGCTGGTGGCTGCTGTATTGGACACAAAGTTCTAGTAGACAGTGCAGCTACTCAGAGGGTTAGGTCTGAAGTACAGGGAAAGAAACTGAGGCTGCAGCAAGAGGTAGCCTCTCTTCTATTCACTTTGAAATCCCCAGATTTCTGCTAAGAGGCTTTCCTCTGCTCCCTCCGTTGGTCTGGCTAATTGGGTGAGGAATTCTCTGTGTTCTGTGGTCCCTGGAGTCCCTGAAAGAGCCCTGCTCTCTTCTGCTATGTGGACTTGGGCACCTTGCCAGCTTCAAGAGCAAGACTTAAGTCTTGGCTGCAGTGAGGCAGTGCCGGGGGGCAGAGAAGCTGGAAGTAGCAAACACCTCGGAGATGAGCTCAGCAAAGCACCCCAGGCTCTGTGTGGCCTGAGGCTCCCAGAGGGCTCTGAATTTCAACATCCCAAGTTGCAGCCTCCTCTCTTCTGAGTTATCTGGGACCCTAGGAGGTCAGAGCAGCTGGGAAGGACCTCAGGGTCCAACACCTTGGACGTCAGCAAGACATTGTGGGTGTCACTAGCTTTCATCAGATTCTCAAAGGGGTTGGGGATTCCCTAAAAATATTTTTAAAACACTGTTTTCTCACGGCCTTCAAGGAACCCCCTCTCTCTGCTCCCCTCTGCTGCCCCAGCTCGCCCTGTCTTATAAATATCTAGCCTGCTTCCCCCTCACCACCACACAGGCATCCTCTCCATCTCCTCCCCCACCCCTCCACCTGCCCTTCCTCCCACCCTTGCCCCTCCCAGGCTCATTGATTCTGCAGGAAAAAGCCAGGCATCCTCTCCATGTACTTCTTGGGGTAGAGAAAGCAGGGTGAGAGGGGAGCATGTACAAACACACTGATCTCCAGAAGAGAGGAATTACGTGAATTACAATTGATTTTCCACCGTTAATGAAGCATGAACCTGTGTGATTGCATCTTGAAAAGATTTATAATTATTCATTGAATCTTGGAAGATAATTAAACTTCATTAAACACAGACATGACAAGCCTTCAGAGCAAGCCGAGACCTCCGTGCAGGGTTCCAGATCAGAGCAAGAGATGGGAGGCTGGGCCCTTGTCAGGGGCAAGAGGTGGGGGGCTGATGAGAAGATGGTGGAGGAGGGGAGCTCTCAGGGAAGGGGGCTGGAAAGTGCGAGCCTATCTTGGGTCTTTTGATTTTTCTTCCTACCCTTAGGAGACCCCTCCTGGGGACCTTCCCACCAACCTCCTTCTTGTCCAGTCCTGAGGTCCTGAGCAGAGGAGGAATGCTGGGAACAGGGCAGCCTCTGCCATCCTGCTCAGAATCCCTGCTGAGCCCTGGATTGGTGGCATCTGGGGTGAAGGGGCGGGGGAAGGGCTCCAGGCCCGTGGGTGCCCGCAAAGGTGGGGTAGAGAGGCCTCTGGTATCTGGTGTGTGTGGGTGTGCAGGGGTATGTGACAGCTTGCTCCATGAGAATACAAATTTGTGTGACCTGGAACCCTAGGGTAAGAGACACACCCAATTGCTAAGAGCGGTTACCTTTGTGGGAGACGGAGAAGGAGATGGCATAAAGAAGGGAATTTCACTTTTTTAGTGTCTGATTCACACGATGGGCCTCTATTCAGATATAACATATGTACACGAACCATATAACATCTTAGCCAATTGGACATGGGACAGTGTCCATAGTTTTACCATACCTTGTCTTTGTTTAGATTGTGTTCAGATACACAAATATCACTGTGTTACAAATGCCTACTGCATTCAGTACAGTAAGTAACATGCTCTAGGGGTTTATAGCCTGGGAGCCGTAGGCTACACTTACACTGCAGAGCCTACCATACAGGAGGCTGCACCATCTAGCAAGTATAGTCTATGACATTTGCACGACAAAACTGCCTAACAAGGTATTTCTCAGAACATAGCCCCATCTGTCATTAAATGACACATGACTGTAATTTTAAAAAATATTAACTACAGGTCAAGCTCGGTGGATCATGCCTGCAATCCTAGCGTTCTGGGAGGCTGAGGTCAGGAGGACTGCTTGAGGTCAGCCTGAGCAAGAGCAAGACCTTGTCTCTACAAAAATAGAAAAATTAGCCGGGCATGGTAGCCTATAGTCCCAGGTATGCAGGAGGCTGAGAAAGGAGGATCACTTGAGCTCAGGAGTGTGAGCTGTGATGATGCCGCGGCACTCTACCCACATCTGTTCAGCAGATGTTTATGATGAAGAGCCGGGCTCTCCAGGCCAGGAGCTGTGGCTCACGCCTGTAATGCTAGCAGCCTCTAGGAGGCTGAGGTTGGTGGATGGCTGGAGCTCGGGAGTTCAAGACCAGCCTGAGCAAGAGTGAGACCCCATCTCTAAAAATACCCAGGCATTGTGGCAGGCACCTGTAATTCCAGCTACTTGAGAGGCTAAGACAAGAGGATTGCTTGAGCCTAAAAGTTTGAGGTTGCTGTGAGCTATGATGCCACAGCACTCTACCCAGGGTGACAGAGTGAGACTCCGTTTAAAAAAAAAAAAAAAAATCCAGGTTCTGCTCTAAGTGTTCTGGGGACGAAGAGATGGCTCAGATCATAGTGTGCTTACCTGGCTGGTCAGGCTGGTTGTAAAGACAACATCTCACTCCACCCCTATAGGCCCAAAAGAATCAGCCCCAGCTGGGAGGTGGCCCTGATTCTGCCTTCCTGGGTAGGGGGGTTACCTGGCCCCCCTACCTTTTTTATGTCAGACCATCCCTTCCCATCCATTGGGGTCCCCCTCTGGGGAACCTTCCCTTCCCTCCTCCCATCCTGACCCACCCTCACACATGATGCCCGAAGACCTCTCCTCTTGCTAGGTGCTCCTCTCCCACCCCATATCTCACTCTTCCCTGCCAAAATGACACAAGGAAAGAATATTAATGAGGCTGCCCTCACCTTGTCCTTTTCACAGAGCTGCTCCTTGGCAGGGAGAAAATCCTTCTAAGAGCAGGCTGGAGGGATTCCTGCCCCAGCATGGGTCTGGCCCAGACTTCATGGCAGGGCTCGGAGGTCACTGATGGCTGAGGGGGAGGTAAAGATTAGACAGGTCTGGGCAGGGACAGGGCAGGGGGCACTGCTAGGCAGGTGGGTAGAAAGGTGGGGCCGTTCCCTTCACACAGAGGCCAAGACACCAGTTCCCAAGCCAGGTGGCCTAGTTTCCAATTATGATTCTGACATATTGCAACTATGTGCCCGAGGACAAGTTACTTAACCTCTCCGTGCCTCAGTTTCCACATCAGTGGATCACTAACACCTGCTCCCTCATGGGGGTCGATAAGAGCAGCCCATGAGGCGATACATTTAGAGCAAGTGCTTGGGCACAGGGCTGAGCCCGATCGAGGACCTCAATAAATGATAGCTGTTGTGTTTGTATACAGGCATACCTCCGGGTTCCAGATCTCTGTAATAAATCAAGTATTGCAATAAAGCAAGTCACATGAATTTTTTTTTTATTTCTCTCCCAGTGGATATAAAAGTTATGTTTATACTATTCTATAATCTATTAAATGCACAACGGCACTATGTCTAAAACAATCTGAGACACATACCTTAGTTAAAAAATACTTTATTGCTAAACAATGCTATCATCCGAACCTTCCGGGACTCATAATCTTTTTGCTAGTGAAGGGTCTTACCTCCAAGTCGATGGCTGCTGACTGATCAGGGTAGTGATTGCTGAAGGTTGGGGTGGTTGTAGCAACTTCTTCAAATAAGACAATGATGAAGTTTGTCACACGGATTGGCTCTGCCTTTTGTGAAGGATTTCTCTGTAGCATGCGATGCTGTTTGATAGCATTTTACCCGCAGTAGAACTTCTTTCAAAATTGGAGTCAATCCTCTCAACACTGCTGCTGCTTATCAGCTAAGTTTATGCAATATTCTAAACCCTTGGTTGTCATTTCAAGATTGTTCACAGCGTCTTCACCTGACGTAGATTCTATCTCAAGAAACCACTTTCTTTGCTCCTCCATAAAAAGCAACTCGGCTGTTCAAGTTTCTTTTTTTATTTTATTTTATTTTTTTGCAGTTTTTGGCTGGGGCTGGGTTTGAACCTGCCACCTCCGGGATATGGGGCCAGCACCCTACTCCTTTGAGCCACAGGTGCCACCCCGTCCATTCAAGTTTTATCATGAGATTGCAGCAATTCAGTCCCATCTTCAGGCTCTCCTTCTAATTCTCGTTCTCATCCTATTTCCACCACATCTGCAGTTACCTCCTCCACTGATGACTTGAATGCCTCAAAGACACCCACGAATTCTGGAATCAACTTCCTCCAAGCTCCTATAAATGTTGATATTTTGACCTTTGACCTCCTCTCATGAATCATAGATGTTCTTTTTTTTTTTGGAGACAGAGTCTCACTATGTCACCCTCAGTAGAGTGCTGTGGCATCACAGCAACCTCAAACTCTTGGGCTTAAGAGATTCTCTTGCCTCAGCCTCCCAAGTAGCTGTGACTGCAGGTGCCCACCACAACACTAGGCTATTTTGTTTGTTGTTGTTGTTGCAGTTGTCATCGTTGTTTAGTTGGCCCAGGCTGAGCTCGAACACACCAGCTTAGGTGTATGTGGCTGGCACCCTACTCACTGAGCTATGGGGCGCGAAGCCATCATTGATGTTCTTTTTTTTTTTTTTTTTTTTTTTGCAGATTTTGGCCGGGGCTGGGTTTGAACCTGCCACCTCCAGCATATGGGGCCAGTGCCCTACTCCTTTGAGCCACAGGCACCACCCCCATCATGGATGTTCTTAATGGCTTCTAGAATGTTGAATCTGTTCCAGAAGGTTTTCAATTTACTTTGCTCAGATCCATCAGAGGAATCATTCTCTGTGGCATTTGTAGCCTTATGAGATATACTTCTTAAAAAGTAAGACTTGAAAATCAAAATTAGTCTTTGAACCATGGGCTACAGAATGGATGTTGTATCAGCAGGTGCAAAAACTCCTGTACGTCTCCTTGTATGTCTCCATCAGAGCTCTCCCGTGAGCAGGTGCATTGTCAATGAGCAGCGATACTTGGAAAGAAATCCTTTTTTTCTGAGCAGTAGGTCTTAACAATGGGCTTAAAGTAGTCAACAAACGATGCTGTAAACATATATCCTACTATCTGTGCTTTATTATTCCATTTATACAAGAGAAAAGTCAGACTAGGTTTAACATAATTCTTAAGGGCCCACACATTTTCAGAATATTTTCAGAATAAGTAAATAAATATTGGCTTCCACTTAAATTCACCAGGTGCATTCACCCCTAATAAGAGTCAGTCTGTCTTTTGAAGCTTTGACGCCAACCATTGACTTCTCCTTTCTGGCTAACAAGATCTTAGATGGCATCTTCTTCCAGTATTAGGCTGTTTCATCTACACTGAAAATCTGTTGTTCGGTGTGAGCACCTTCCTGAATGGGCATAGCTAGATCTTCTGGGTGACTTGCTGCAGCTCCTACATCAGCACCTGATGCTTCATCTTGCACCTTTACGTTATGGCTTCTTCCCTAAAACCTCTTAAACACACCTCTGATAGCTTGAAATTTTGCTTCTACAGCTTCCTCACCTCTCTCAGCCTTCACAGAATTGAAGAGAGTTAGGGTCTTGCTCTGAATTAGGCTTTGGTTTAAGAAAGTGTTGTAGCTGGTTTGTGCCTCTGTCCAGATCACTCAAACTATCTCCTTATCAGCAGTAAGGCTGTTTTGCTTTCTCATCATTCACGTGTTTACTGGAGTAGGACTTTTAATTTCCCCTCAAGAGCTTTTCCTTTGCAATCACAACTTGGCCACGTGTTTGACAGAAGAGGCCTGGTTTCGGCCTGTCTCGGCTTCCAACATGCCTTCCTCACGAGCCTTAATCATCTCCAGCTTTTGATGTCAAGTAAGAGATGTGTGACTCTTCCTTTCACTGGAACACTTTGAGTCTGCTCTATCTGTTATTAATTGGCCTGATTTCAATAGTGTTGTATCTTAGGGAATAGGGAGACCCAAGAAGATGGGGAGAGATGGGGGGAAACGGCTGGTCAAGGGGAACAGGCAGAAGACATACAGCTTTTATTAAGTTCACCATCTCTTATGAACACAGTTCACGGCGCCACCCCCGAAAAATTACAATACTAATATCCAAGGTCACTGATCATAGATCGCCATGACAGATAAAATAATAATGAAAAAGTTTGAAAGATTGTGAGAATTACCAAAATGTGACACGGACACACACAGTGAGCAAATGCTTTTGGAAAAATGGTGGCTATGGACCTGCTCAACAAAGGGTTGCCACAAACCTTCAATTTATAAAAAGTGCAGCATCTGCAAAACCTAAGAAAGCAAAGTGCAAAAAAGCAAAGCATCCTATAATTGGAATTATTTCTCGAAACACCGCCTAGTCTCATTTTAAGGGTGCTTCATGGTGCGCTCTCAGAAGCAAGGACTGTTTCTTACGGATTTCTGCATCCCCTTTGGTTCACCCAGGACTTGGCCCCTAGTAGGTGCTCAAGGAAGCGTATAAGTGAATGAAAGGAGAGTAAATAAGCCATATGGCTAAATACTACTTTCCCAATATAGGACACCTGAAATTGCCGGGTGAACTATTAAACATTTTTTTAATGCACAGATGGGTTTGTGGGGAAATAAAGAGCATTTTCAGAGGTCAGATAGGGCAAGAATATAACTCCAGGGAAGCAAATGAGCCAAAATTTCCATGAGGCATCTGGTCAACCCAAAGTTTGGACTTTAATGTTCTGTGTTAGAACAGCAAGAGATAGTCTGTGGAGATTAAATTTTCCAACCTGGGCAACCTTTCCAACCTTTGCAAAGCCCAGATGGGAGAATCACTTGAGACCAGGAGTCCAAGAACAGTCTGAGCAACATAATGAAACTCTGTTTCTACAAAGAATTTAAAAATTGGCTCGGCGCCTGTAGCACAGTGGTTACAGTGCCAGCCACATGCACTGAGGCTGGCGGGTTTGATCCCAGCCAGGGCCTGCTAAACAACAATGACAACTGCAACAAAAAAAATAGCCAGGCGTTGTGGTGGGTGCCTATAGTCCCAGCTACTTGGGAGGCTGAGGCAAGAGAATCACTTAAGCTCAAGAGTTTGAGGTTGCTGTGAGCTATGATGCCATGGCACTCTACTGTACATAGTAAGACTTTGTATCAAAAAACATTTATGGTTGGGACCACATCTATTGTGCATCTTAGAATGGGTACAGGCGATTGCACTAATGTACACAGCTATGATTTAACAAAATAAAATAAATAAATAAATAAATAAAACATTTAAAGATTAGCCAAGTGTGGTGGTGTACACCTATATTCCTAGCTACTTAGGAGGCTGAGGCAGAAAGATCACTTGAGCCTGGGAGTTGGAGGCTACAGTGAGCTGGGCTGATGCACTTACAGCCTAGATGAAAGAGTGAGAACTTATCCCTCCCAAAAAAATCATTCCAAACCCACATAAAGCAGGATCCTCCAAATGTAAACTAAGAAAAGCCTGCCTTGGCTCTGGTTGGAAAGGGGGGTGGGGGGACGGAGAAAACAAAAGAAAAATCTACCTTCGTGGGAATTTTTTTTTTTTTTGAGAGAGCGTGTCATTTTGTCCCCATTGGTAGAGTACCATGGCATCGTAGCTCACAGCAACCTCACACTCTTGGGCTTAAGTGAGCCTCTTGCCTCAGCCTCCCAAGTGGCTGGGACTATAGGCACCTGCCACAACACATGGCTACTTTTAGACATGTGGGGTCTTGCTCTTGCTCAGGCTGGTCTGGAACTCCTGAGCTCAGGCAATCCACCTGCCTCGGCCTCTCAGAGTGCTAGGATTACAGGCATGACTTCAAGAGAACCTTAACAATAAGGTTGCCCTCTCAAGGATTTGAGACCACAGTTCATTCTACTATATTTATGTAGCCTAGAAAACCACAAGCAGAAAGTCAGCCCTCCATTAATAGTGGCACCTAGCAGAAACATACACAAATCTTCTCTAAACCTCTCTTCCACTAAACTCAGGCCTCAACAAATTCCTATGGCAGGCAAGTTCCAATTAATATTGAATGCACACTTTAAAAAGTAAAACAAATAGGAAACAAGCTACTATAGGCAACAGTTACCAGAAACAATAGACACAGACCAGGCCTGCAAAGATAGCAAATGTTGAATTATCAGATACAGACTATAAAATAAATATGGAAGTACCTTTTAATGTAAAAATATGTGTCAAAGGTAGAACAAAGGAAAAGAAGATGATAGAAAATTACCAGGCTGATCTGAAAAAGAATCAACTAAAATATCTAGAAATGAGAAGTACAATAATGAAAATTAGAAAATTAATGGATTACATAGAAGAGGAGACAGCTGAGAAGAGAATTAGTGAACTGGAAAGAGATAAAAATACATTTCTCAGAAAACGGCAGCAAGAGACAAAGAAATAGAAAATGTAAAATGGAGATTAAGAAAGATAATGGATAAAATGAGAAGATCTAATACAAGTCTCATCAGAGTTCCAGATGGAGATATTAGAATAGCGGAGAGTCAAATTCAAAGAATAGCTAAGAATTTTCCAGAGCTGTTGAAAAACTCCAATGCTCGTATTTAGAAAGTTCAATGAACCCCAAGCAGGATAAACTAAAAGAGATCTCCATCTAGGTAAACATACCCTCATGAAACTACACACTATCATAGACAAAGAGGAAACCTTAAAAGAAGCCGACGAGAAGAGAGATTACCTAAAAGGAAACATCAAATAGACAGATAGCAGAGTTCCCAGAGAAACTCTGGAAGCCGGAAGACGGGAGAATAACACCTTCAAAAAGCCGAGAGCAGGTAACTGTCACCTGAGACTTCTGAAATTATTTTTTCGAGAATGAGAGCAAAAAAAGACATTTTCAGACAAACAAAAATGGGCAGAGGTTACCACCAAGACCCTCACTAAGGGAACTTCTAAAGAGTAAACTTCAAGAGAAAGGAAAAGGGTTTCAGCTGGAAGGTCTGAGGTGCCAGAAAGAATCGTGAGCCAGAAAATGGCAAACACGTGGGTAAATTTAAACAAACGTGGACGGTTTAAAATGTTTAACTTACCGGAGTTAAAACAAACAAGAAGGAATAAAAATACAGGCCGACAATTGCCTAGAAGCGGGAAGGAACGTCACCATAGTGGAAGACTTTTAAGGTCCTGGAATTGTGTGGGAGGAGGGAACGACAGAAATCATAGATGGCAATTATAAATATGCATGTTAAATTTTCTAGGGTAATTAGAAGTGAATAGAAATAGCATGTATTATAACTTCCCAATTAATAGAGAAAAAAATAGAATGAGCAGGGTGGGAGGGGGGCCTTCAATTGAAAGAAGGAAGGGGAAGAAAAGAGAGAGAGGGAGGGAGGGGAAAATTGGGACCAGAAAGCCAGCAGCCTGTTCAAGGTCACAGCAAATTGGAGGAGAAGCAAGGACAAGGTCAAGGTTTGCTGACTCCCACTCTTTCCCCAGATTTTCCCTTATTCTAAATGGGAATCTAAACCCTGCTGGATTTCCCAACTACAGTGGAATAAACAACCCTGCTTAGAAAGCTCGTGGAAAGCTCTGTGACAAGAAATGCTTTGATCATCAGTAATAATTGTCTCGGTGACAAAAATTACTGAAGTATATACAGAGATGTACAATAGAGGCCCCCGCTGTTCTGAGCACCCTGCGTGTGATGACACATAGACGCTCACAATGACACTCCTTTGAGGTACCCAAGGCACAGGAAGAAGAAGTAACACCCCCAAGGTCACACAGCTGGGAAGTGGCAACGCAGGGATTTGAACCCTGACCGCGTGGCTCCCCCAACCTGCACTCCTCACGCTGCCCGGCCTCGGCGCCCTGGTTCATCTGTATGCAGGAACAGGACTGTGAATGCAGGCAATGTCCTGGAATGATCCTAATTAGATCCTGGATCTAAAACAATAAATAAAACAGCTATAAAGGACATTTTGGAGTGCTTGGGGAAATTTGAATATGGCCTCAATATCAGAGGATGCTGATGTAACCCTCTTAAGTGTCTTGAATGTGATCATGGTGATGGTTATGCAGGAGGATGGCCTGAAGAGACAGATGCTAAAGTACGTAGAGTGGAAATGCTGGGATGCTGTCAACTTTTAAATGTTCCAAGGAAAGGAGTATAAAAAGAGCAATCAGGCAATTATGGCAAAGTGTTAATACTAGGAAAAGAATAAATGGAATTTTATTGTAGGATCAGTTGTTTGTGTTAACAAACCATCCCCAAACTTAATGCAACAGCTATTTACAATTTCTTGAAAGCCCACAGATCACTGGCCAGGCAGTTCCACTGACCGGGGCTGGGCTGGTTCAGGGGCCTGTCCTCAGGTGGTGAGTGGGCTGGAGCCCGGTATCATGGGGTGACAACAGCTCGTACAACTCGTCTCTCCTCCATGGGTCTCTGTATCTCTCAGGCAGGTTTCCTCATAGCAGCAGCAGATATCCAAGAGAGGAAGCTTGTGTCAGCTACGTGCTGTTCCATGGATAAAGCAAGTCCCATGGCCATGCGGGAAAGCATTTCCAAAGGGATGGATATAGGGAGTCGAAGTCAGGGATGCAATCAACCTACCATGATTGTATTACTGCCTGAACTTTTCCATAAATCTAAAATATTTAAAAATAAAAAGTTAGAGGGACGAGATAAAATGAGATGCCAGTATATCTATGAGAATGCCCCAAATCCAGAACACCGACAACACCAAATGCTAGTGAGGATGTGGAGAAACAGGAACGTTCATTCATTGCTGGTGGGAAGAAGGCAAAAGTGTACAGCCACCTTGGAAGCAGGTTTAGTGGTTTCTCACAAAACTAAACATACTCGTACCATATGATCCAGCAATCGCATGCCTTAGTATTTGTTCAAATGAACTGAAAATGTATGACTGCACCCAAATCGGCACATACGTGGATGTTTATAGCAGCTTTATTCATAATTGCCAAAACTTGGAAGCAACCGAGATGTCCTTGAGTAGGTGAAAGAACGAATAAGACATGGTACATTCAGACAATAAAATACTAGTCAGCGCTAAGTAGAACTGAGCTATCAAGCCATGAATAGACGTGGAAGAACCTTAAATGCATATTACTAAGTGAAAAAAAAAAAAACAATCAGAAAAGGCTACATGCTGTTTGATTCCAATTACACAACATTCTGGAAAAGGCAAAACTGTGGAGACAGTAAGACCAAGGGTTGCTGGGGTGTTAGGGTGGGAGGACTTGAATAGGCCAAGCACAGAGGATTTTTAGGACAGCGGGACTGCACAGCATGGCACCACAGTGACGAACACATGTCATTATGCACTTGTCCAAACCCACAGAATGTATGACACCAAGAGCGAACCCCAATGTACGCTATGGGATTTGGGAGAACATGCTTCATCAGTCGTAACAAATGAACCCCTCTCATGGGGGATTTGGTAACAGGGAGGTTGTGCATTTGGGAGGGAGAGGGTAGATATATGGGAAGTCTCTGTACCTTCTCATTTTCCTACGAATTGAAAACTAAAAAAAAAAAAATTAAGAAATAAAAGTTAAAAAGTAAAAAGCCAATCTCCTATGTCGGTCCACTACTTAAAACTATTCACCGTGTCCACTGAAAGGCACCTTGCAAGAACATTCACCACAGCTTTCCGAGTCAAAATCCAAAACCAGGACATCCATCAAGGACAGTGTGGACACAGCATGGACACATCAATTGTGGCATGTTCCCAATATGGGATAATAAACAGGGATGTAAAACAGTGAACTGCCATGGGCAGCAACGTGGATGAAACTTGCTGATAATGGTGAACAGAAGAACAGAGCTCTCAAAATCGTGCACACCATCTGATTCCAATGATGTGACGTTCAAGAACAGAGAAAACGGATCCACAGTGGCTATCTTGATACATGTGTATAAGGAAGGGACATGAGAGAACTTTCTGGAATGGTGTAAACAGCTTGCTGTGGGTGGTGATTACACGGATGTGTGCATGTGAAAAAATTATTAAACAGTACGCTTAGGTGGGCAACCATAGCTCAGAGGTTAGGGCCCCGGCCACATGCACCATGGCTGGCAGGTTCAAAATAGGCCCAGGCCTGCTAAAACAACAGTGACAACAATAACAAAAATAGTTGGGTGTTGTGGGGGGCACTTGTAGTCCCAGCTACTGGGGAGGCTGAGGCAAGAGAATTGCTTGAGCCCAAGAGTTGGAGGAGGTTGCTGAGAGCTGTGATGCCACAGCACTCTACTGAGGGTGATGTAGTAAGACTTTGTCTCAAAAAAAAAAAAAGTATGCTTAAGATCTGTGTTTTGGTCCAGGCCTGGTAGCTCACACCTGTAATCCCAGCACTCTGGGAGGCCGAGGCAGGCAGCTTGCCTGAGCTCACGAGTTTGAGACCAGCCTGAGCAAGAGTGAGACCCCATCTCTAAAAATAGCCAGGCGTTGTGGTGGGCGCCTGTAGTCCCAGCTACTTGGGAGGCTGAGGCAAGAGGATCACTTGAGTCCAAGAGTGTGAGATTGCTGTGAGCTTTGTCACCACAGCACTGTACAGGGAAGGGGGGGTGACAAAAAAGAAAAAAAAAGATTTTTGTGTTTTGTAAAACACATACATACATGCAAACACTTAAAACTTGATTTCTTGATGCCCCCTGGATAAGATTCAAATTCCCTAACACGCAATTCAATTTAACCTAATTAAAGGCACGTTTATTCCCTCTTCCGCAGGGATGGCCTTCTCACCTCTCCCTTCCGGCATGTGTGGCAGATGCTTGATAAATGTGAGTTGAATCCTTGTGGTGACCTCAAGGGATGGAGACCTTGAAGGTACACTGACATCAGATGGGGATGGGGTGGTGTCCCTGGCCCCTGAGCTCCTTCCAGGCCCACTTTGGTGACTGTTAATGACCACCTTGAAGACATTACTCTGTCCCCTTCGTCCCACAGGCCCTTAGCAGCTGCCCTCACACCTCACTGTCGCTCATTTTATGACCATTGTCAAACACAATGATTCTTACCCTGGAGAGAAATTGGGTTCCATTTTACATTTTATTGCCTGAAAAGGGACATTTTTTATCTTCCCAAGGCCTGTGTAGCAGCAAGAACGGGACAATAAATCTCAGCAAAGGTTTCCACTGAGACAGGACAGCAAGGAGACCCTTGTGGCCTAAGCCGGGGAGAGCAAAAGAGTAGGTGCGCCTGCTTCACCAGCCCACAGCCGGCCCACACGGGTGCCTGATCCCCAACACCACCTGGTCAGCCATGGGATGAATGGGGGGGGGGGGGAGGTTTGTGGCTCCAGAACTCAAAGGCAGGGCTGGATGCTAAGAAGAACCTGAGCCTCAGACCCTGCCTCTGCTCCAGCCTCCCCATCTTTATTCAGACAGAGACCCCTTGCTCAAGAGAGAATGCAGATGGTTTGTCCCACGCTGACTGTGTGCCCATCGCAGAAGTGTGCAAAATTGAGGCTTGTGGAGGTCAGGCACCCAGCCAGTAAGGAGCCAACTGGAATGTCAACACAGGTCTTTTGAAAACCCAATCAATGCTCCTCAGCATGGTTTCCTCTCAACGCCTCAAGAACTAGCCAGGGAGACCAAAGAGTTTTGGGGGAGGATGTCAGCAGAAGTCCCAGAGCCACTGCTGGGGCAACCTCCTCCTCAAGCTTCCCTGCTGCACAGCTGAAGGTCTTCCCTGGGAGTTCTCCTGCACGAAGGTGGTCTCACAGGAAAAGCCCAACTATAGTCTGTTTCCATCAGTCTCTGGGTTACTTGGACTTGTTAGAAAGGCCTGCCTCGTACAAGGTCAGAACTAGAGCTTGAGGCCACTGACTGCTAGTGTTCCTATTCTTACCTAGAATGCTGCCCCATGGACCAGCGTACAAATATTCAGTGTTATTCCTTCCTAATACATTTGAGAATGTGTGGTTTAACCATTGGTTATTTAATAACAAGACCATGGCGTTGTCTAGCTCTCAGGAAACAGACCAGTCACACAATTGTACACATTGTACGATTCAGTTTATTTGAAATATTCAGAGCAGGACTCAGGTTTTAACAGGACCCCTCTGGCCATGGAGTTAACAGTCTGGAGGGGGAAGGTGTGTAAGTGGGGACACCAGTTAGGGGGCTGGGGCAGTGCTGCAGGTGGCAGCATATGGTGCCCTGACCAGGGTAGAGGCAGCTGTAAGCAGTGATTGGATTCTAGTTATTCACAGGTGGAGCTGACAGGATTCCTTGACCCGTGTGTGAGAGACGGGCGTCCCAGGAACCCCAAGGCTTTAGAGATGAGCCCCAGGGAAGTTAGGGCACCATTTTGTGGAGGGACTGGGGTGGAGTCATAGAGATGAACCCCAGGGAAGTTAGGGCATCATTCTGGAGGGACTGGGGTGGGGTCACAGGTCCTTGTTTGGGGAGCCTATTGGGAACCAACCCTAGGAAGGAAGCCTGCAGGGTCCCTGATTTCTGACTGGGGAAAGCCATTCCCTAAGACACACACACACACACACACACACACACACACACACACAAAAGTGGCAGTGGTAAGTGAGGAAGCCACCTGCTCTTCCCCCATCATGCGGGGGCTGGGCAGCTGGGCTGGGAAGGAAGGTCCCAATGACACCATGACCCCAATCAGGAGGTCTGGAGTGAGGTCTAGTCATGACCACCTCAGCCACTGGGCCTTTCCAGAAGTTTCTGAGAGGCTCCCCAGAGGTGGTGCAGCTGGGACAGAGACCCCTCTGGACAGGTGAACATGGACAAAGGCCTCTGTGGAGGCTTCACTGGAGCCTGGGTTAGCTGCCCTAAAGAAGCCAAGCACATCCTTCCCAGGCTGCCTGGTGCTAGAGTCACAAATTTCCAAGACTCAGAAGGAGGAGCCCAAGAAGCTGGCCCGTTGGTCCTGGGCGGGCCTGGGGCAGAGGAGACGGCCAGCATATAGCTGAATGTGGTGGTGAGGCAGCTGCTGCTGGGAGGGAGAAGAGCAGGGAGAGGGTTGGTGACCTGGTCCTGGAGCAGCAGCCCCGCCTACTTCTCCCCAGCCAGCCACACTGCCCATGGCCCCACCATGGCAGACCAGACTTGCCAAGCAGGGAGCCTCCCGCTGGTAGCCAGGCCCATGTGGAGCCTGCCCTTTCCAGCACGAGGTCCACAAACAGTTCTCAAGTGCCCACACGTGCCGGTCACCGCAGGCATGGGGACTCCATCCGTGAACCAAACAGACAGAATGCATCCCCAAGCTGGAGTGGGACAGGTGGAGACAGACGCAGAGCATCACACGGCACTGATGGCTTACCCGTGCGTCAGAAGAGGGTTCGGTGGGGTGGGAGCCAGGAGGTGGGGGCCAGGCCAGCAGCTGTCATGTTAAGCAGCAAGGAGGGGGTGCTGCTTGGAGAAGGTGATGTTTGTACCAAAAAAGAAGGAGGTAGGGAGGTGAGCCCCACCCCTCCTTTGCCTCCTGCCTCCTGTCCCTCCCCTGCACACCCCCTTCCTCCGCCTCCTCCTCCTCCTCCGCCTCCCTCGGGCTCCTTATGGCCTTCCTTCCCTCCCCAACCGTCTCCCCTGTACCTTCCTCCTGCTTCCTTTGCCTCTTTCTTGTCCCCATCCCTCCTGTTGGGACTATAATGGAGATGTGAAGGACAGCAAGCAAAGAGAAAAGACCGGAGGACGGCCTCGGCCACAGAGGAAGCCCACACACCTATAAAGCCCCACCCCAGGGGATGGGGTGCTCAGTGCAGCCCAGGGGCAGGGGAAGGGGTGGTGCAGCCTCTGAGGAGACCACAGGACCAGACAGGGAAGAAATATGGTTCTGTGGAGAAGGGCAGACATAGGGCCCCTCCCACAGCCCAGCATGGCCAATTAGAAAAATGGTAATTAAGTCACAGACTCTCTTGGCCACCTGGTTGTCAGGGGCTGAGAGCAGGTGTCTAAACTGGGCAGGGTTTGTCCTGGAGCTTTGTGTCAACCCTGCCACAGTAAGAGGGAAACTGGGGCCCTCCTGGCATGTCAGAGGCTTCACAAAGACCTTACTCAGTGCCAAGTGGCAGTAATGCACTGTATCCGTCCCCACGTCTACCCTGTCCCATCAGGACCCAGTATCCACCAAGTCTGCAGGTGGGGAGAGGAGAGGACGGGGCATCGTCACCAGGAGAGGCACCTATGCAGCTGTCCCTCTCCTGTACGTCCAAATGAGGACACCCTCCCTTGACACTGCAGGCCAAACGCCAAAACCCTCAATTCTACATTTTCTAAACAAGATGTGGGGGTGGGAGGAGGGGAAGTTGGCAGACATCTTTCCTGCAGGCAAACAGCACCCAAGGCCCCTCAGATGGTTTAACTGAGGAATCCTCACTCTCCCAGAGAAAGGTGGCCCGCTGTCTTCTGGCCTCTCAAGGCCAGCCTGCTCCTGGCCATGCTGCTCCCAGGGGTGGAAAGCTTGACAGTGCCCCTCTGTTTATCTGGAGGGCAGAGGGGATCATAACTCATCAGGAAACCTCACAGCCAACAGCCAGGTCTCTCCCCATGACATCCTTAGCTTATCTGGGCAGAGGCAGGTCCACTTACAGGATCAGGGAAGCCACCAAGCCTCTGTGAAGATCTTGGCCAAGTTCAAGGTCTGATTTGTTGTAGCTGCTATCCTGCTAAGCCCCATTGCCTCGGGCAGGACCCCCCCAACACACAGCTCCACACATCCCCAGATAGAAAGAAGGTAGCAGAAGGGCTGGGGGCAATTTCAATGAGTCTGATACTATAGTGCCCTAACTGTAGGTGCTTCTAGCCTGGGAAGAGGCTGGGGGTGGTGGTGGTGGGGTGTGGGGAGAACAAGGAGGTCTCAGCTACTGCAGGGTCTCAGAGTCCCAGAGCCCTGGAGGCACCGCTGGAAGAGTGATGGGCGGGGGGGGGGGGAGGGGGGGGCTGACTTTGAGGGCACAGACTTGCAGATGTCTGGGCAGGAGGAGGCACATGGCCCCCACTACTCCCTCCAAGGCAGGGGTGAGCCAGGCCTGGAACCCTGGTCAGACTGGAAGTTGGAGACCTACTGAAGAATGGCTGTGGAGCTTTGGTCAGCTGCTCACCCCCTCTGGGCGGCCAGGATCATGATCAGGAACTGTTTTCTTCTTGCCAAAAATGTCAGACTGGTCAGCTGGACAGGGCCTGCCCACCTCTCCCCTTGTGGCTCTGAGCTCTGGCCTACAGGCCCTCGAGGGAGTGTTTCTTTCCCTCCAGGTATTCCTGTTCCGCCTCCACACACCCCTGAGGTCTCAGCTGAAGAGACCTTCCCCCTGTGGGAAGCTCTCCACATGCCCCCACCCCACGCCGTGTCCCCAGCTGGGGAGTGGTGCCTCTCTTGAACTCTCCCTTCTCATAGCATGCTGTGGCCCTGGAGCATGGTTGCCTGTTTACCTGTGATCTTTTTGAGAAAAGAAACCCTCTCTTATTTGTTTCTTTGTCCCTAGTGCCTGGCAGAGCGCCTGAAACATGGAGCGGGTCTTTTTTACCTGTGGTTTCATTTTCCGAGATACCGTATTCATGTAAGTTTTATTACACCATATCGTTGTAATTGTTCTACTTTATTATTACTTATTAATGAACTGTTAATCTCACACTTGCCTGATCCATAAATTAAACTTTATCATAGGTGTGTAAGAAAACACATTCAGTACTGTCCGTGGCTTCTGGTACCCCCTCGGCTAACGGGGGACTCTTGTAGATGGGCTTTAGGCCAGACAAGTGGACAGATGGGTAAAGTCCTGCATTACTGCAACATGGGAAATGCGCTTTCAATTGCATGCTGACGGCATCTCCTCCAATGCTTACATAATTCCCAAGTTGATGTTACCAAAATATGACACTGAGCTCCTCTTTTCACATGTCCCTGGGAAAGCTACTGCCAGAGGTGGGGGGATAAACTGGCCACTTTGGACCTGGGGAATCTGTGAGTCACAATTCAATATCTGGGGCTTCGGGGAAGAGCAGCCAGAGTAGAATAGGAAGCCGTGCAAGGAAGCCTAAATCCTCCCCGCCACAGTGACAGGGCCCAGCGGGGTGGAAGATGCAGAAGGGAGCAGCCCATCCTGCCCGTTGTCATGCATAGACCTGGGGTCTAGGGACAGGGCACGTCGCCCTTCACGTTAGCGCAATGAACATCTAACATACGAGAATAGGCAGGTGCACCTTTAGAGATGGCAGATTATTGTCACGAGAAAGAAAGGAGGCCAAGTGCATCCTGCATCCTATCAAGAGGATAGAGTGGCTCTCAGGCCTCTGAGAGGGGCACATCTGGAAGTTTCTCTGTGGAACTGAAGAGATGAATCTAACCAACCATGTATGACCTGCCTGTTGTACACAAAGAGTGTTCATCCTGCGCTGACATGAAGGGGGGGCACTGAATCTAATGGCATGAGTGCCCTGGCTGCTTCAGGAGAGAGACATCCCTGCCTAGAGTCAGACACCTCCAGGGCATGACTCTGCCAACACCACCCTCAGCCATGACCTCCAGTGAATACTCTGTGCAAGTGTTCTTGACGTGGGTAAGTAGGAGTCGGGGTTATTCGAAGGGCTTCTTTTTCTCACCATAACTTGATGACATGGCATATTGTGCAGGGATAACATTGAGCTGCAAGCATCAGATCCCTGCGAATTAAGGGCTCCAATACATAAGGGTTTATGCTCTCGTGTACAAAAGTCCAGATGTAGACAGCACAGACCTTCATGGAAGGTCTTTCCATGAAGTCATCAGAGACCCAGGATCTGTCTGTTTCTGCCCCACCATCCTCAAGGTCACTTCTGAGTTCAAGATGGTTGCTGGTGCTCCATCCATCACAATTACATTCTAGGCAGGAGCAAAAAGGAAGGGAGAGAAGAGGCAAAAGGGATGGCCCCTTTCTTATAAAAAGACTCACTAGAACTCTGTAATATCACTTATACTTACTTTTTATTGGCCAGAACTTAGCCACATGGACACTCCCACTCTGAGGACTTTGGTTGGTATAAATTCCTTTGAGAGACTTGGGTAAACTGAGAACACTGAACAGCTGAACTTATAAGTCTGACAGGAGCTCTTGGGCCCTGGAGAGGCCCAGCCTTAGCTATTGGTGAGCCTCTCTTTGCCAAGATCACCCAATTAATAAGTGGCTCCCCCCCCCAGTAGCCACGAGACCCCAGGAACATCCTCTGAGCTTTAGTTCCTACACCTATAAAATGGGAGTAACACCCATCTCAAATGGCTGGTTTGGAGCAAGACAGATAATGTATGTAAACAGAAAGTCAAGACTGTACATAGCAGATCAAGAAATCAAGGATCTGAATCTGACACTTGAGTTGAATTCATAAGAAAGTGCCAAGTCTTGCTGCCCCTAAATGTTGTCACAGACCTTGATGATGGAGGATTCCATTCTCTAGTAAGAGAGGGGGTGGCCAGGGGTTGATGGAAAAGTCTATTCTATAGAACAGTGAGGGGAGCAGTTGCCTAAAGTTCTCATTGCCAAGATACCTGCGAATGGTCTGGTGCTTTTCTAACATCCCAGATATTTGTAGAGGGTCTAATGGAGCCTGGTCCCCATCTCTTGCCTCTATCTCAAAGCCCATGGCCCCATCACTATCAGCTGGTCCACAGAGGAGCAGACTGAAGGAGGTTGCCCGTTGCCATGGAAACCAAGGCCAAAGCCCAGCACCCTGCAGCTCCTGGGCACAGAGTAGATGTGCTGCCTTTGGGTTCCAAGTCCCCACATGCCCCTCCTACCAAGTGCATGTACACACACGCACACACACTGCCGGCAACCAGTGGCTAAGCCAATGAACCAAGTTTCCCCAGCTGGTGAAAGACAGAGAACCCAAGGTCAAAGACGTCAAAAAGGAAGAACAAGGAAAAGGGGCTGAGATAGACCACAAAGGACAATCCTTTGGTGTCACACTCATGAAGCTGGTGCCTGGAGGAGCTTATATGACCATGGATATAAGCCACACTCCAGCAGAAGCTCTAACTCTTAGAGAAGCAAATGAGTTTTGCAACTCCCAGTATAACACGTGATCCAGGTAAGGATCATGGACGGATGCAGTAGTGTGTTCACAGTCTCACAATATCATCACAGATTACTTATTCATTACCAAAGGGAAAAGCTTTCCAAAGAAAAATCTAGCAGACACCACTGTAACCGCGCGATCAAATGTAGGCTCATCCAAAATAGGACAAACTGATGTTACGTGCCTCCTTGGGTAATGCGATAAGTACACAACATCTTCTGTTTAGTATTCTCACCAAAAATGTTAGAACTGAATTGAATCAGGAGGAAACAATCAGACATTCGGGTTATGGGGCATTTTACAGGATATCTGATATGGACTTTTCAAAAACATCAATTACAAGAACGACCAAAGGACTGGATTAAACAGACTAAAGACAAACGACAATTAAATGCAATGCACAGTCCTTAGGAGCCGCCTGAATGGCTGGCGGGGAAACCAGTTATCACCGACATTTTTAGAACAATTGGGAAATCTGAATACGAACAGCATATTAGATAACATTGTTGGATCGTGTTAGTCCTTGGGTGTGATAATCACATCAGTACTGTTATGGAGGAGAAGGTCCTGGTTCCTATGAGATGTGTGCTGATTATTTAGGGGTGGAGAGAGTCAGATGTCTGCAGCTTACTTTCAAAGAATCAGAAGGAAAGAGAGAAAGAGGAAGAAAATGCAGCTACCGTTGCAAATGGGGCATCCAGGTGAAGGAAAAACAGACATTTGTGGGCTGCTCTTCTACCTTGCCTGAGGGTTTAAAATGTTCAAAACCTCAAAACTAAAAGTTAGGGGGGGCCCAGTGCCCGTAGCACAATGGTTACAGCGCCAGCCACATACGCCAAGGGTGGCACGTTCAAACCTGGCCCGGGCCAGCTAAACAACTGCAACAACAACAAAAATAGCTGGGCGTTGTGGTGGGTGCCTGTAGCCCAGCTACTTGGGAGGCTGAGGCAAGAGAATCGCTTAAGCCCAAGAGTCTGAGGTTGCTGTGAGCTGTGATGCTACAGCACTCTACCGAGGGTGATACAGTGAGACGCTGTCTCAAAAGTAAATAGATAGATAGATAAAAGTTAGGGGAAAAACCCCTTTTAAAAAGAGTCAAATAATTCCATGTACTTCCCAATTTTTCCAGGCATTCCTATGGGGTGGAATGGAGGCCTCACCCCTCACCCTAATTACTTGGGTCTATGGAAGGTCTTCTCATCTTAAATGCCTTTTCCTGTCTGCCTTTTCCCTCTCCTGCATTTCAAGGGGAAAGTGAAACTCCCCAGATGATGCTTATTGTTGAGTAACAACTTTACCAAAGATTTGGGAGTGGAGGAGGTTGAAGTTTCAGCATCATCTTTTTTTTTTTTTAGATAGAGTCTTGGTCTGTCTCCCACCCCAAAATAATCAGCACACATCTCCCAGGAATAAGGACCTTCTCCTCCATAACTGAACTGATGTGATTATCACACCCAAGGACTTTAACATAGCTCACAGCAACCTCAAACACCTGGGCTTGTCCGCTCCTCCTGCCTCAGCCTCCTGAGCAGCTGGGAATACAGATGCATGCCACCACATCTGGCTAATTTTTCTATTTTTCGTAGAGATGGGGTCTCACTATGTTGTTCAGGCTGGTCCTGAATTCCTGGCCTCAAGCAATACTCCCACCTTGGCCTCCCAAATAGCTGGGACTATAGGCATAAGCCCCCATGCCCAGCCTGGCATCCTCTTCTTGAAATCTAGTTTGCTGTAATGGCTCACTAAATTGTCACCCACCACCGTGTGGCTTGACCTCTCCTCTTGTCTCCTCCACCCCATTTCCTTATTCCTCTTCTCCGCCCTGTGATTTCACTACCTATTTGAAGTCTCTTTCTAACCTGTGTTCCAAGGACCAGCTACAACTAGCTAAACAAAGAAGGCACCTCCATAACTTTGACACCTGATTCCCTCTTAGTGAGGCCAAATTTCGTCTTCCATATTTGACATGAGACCTCCATTCCACCGTTATCAATAATGACAGTAGGCTGGGCACAGTGGCTTATGCCTGTAATCCCAGCACTCCGGGAGGTGGATGGATCACCTGAGTTCAGGAGTTTGAGAGTAGCCTGAGCTAGAGGGAAACCGAGTCTCTAAAAATAGCCTGCTGTTGTTGCGGGCATCTATAGTTTCAGCTACTCAGGAGGTTGAGCAAGAGGATCACTTGAGGCCAAGAGTTTGATGTTGCTTGAGCTATCATGCCACAGCACTCTACAGAGGGTGACAAAGTGAGACTCTGTCTCAAAAAGAAAACATGATAACAGTGACCACTTTTGGGCCACTAACCACATGCCGGGCACTTTGAATACATCTTCTCTAACACCCACGAATGTGCCTTACAAGGAGCCACTATAACGTAGGTGTCAGTATGGTGGTGAAGCAGCCATATGGTGGTGAGGGTCTACGGTGATCAAGTGTCAAGAACCCCCAGTCTGGCCTGGTAAGGTGCTGTCTGACTCGGTCAGTGTTTCATAAGCAGAGGTGGTGCAACTTGCCAAAGGTCTCACAACTGTCCACACATACAGAGTGGGGGCTGGACCTCCAGACACCCCCTCCATCTCAGGCCCAGGCCCACACCAGGCATCATCCGCCTACGGAAGGAGGAGGACCCCCCTCCTCACTCTCACAGCGATCTCAAGGCAGGGCCAGGGACACTGCAGGTGCTACAAGAGTGTTTACAGCTTCCAGGGCGTGGGCAGAACAAGGAGGTGACGCTGGGAGAGAAAGAGAGATAGGACCAGAGAGTGGGGGGCGGGAGAAACCAGAGCATGAAAGCCCAGGACGATGGCTCAGCTCAGTGCCCCCAGCTCCAGAAGATGAATACCGGGCATCACGAAGGTGCCAAGGTGCCCCCCAAAGTGGGAATGGCCACTTTCTCTCTCTTCCCCCATCACCTCCCAGCTCACCAACCTTCCCCAGAGATTCAGCTACCTCTGCTCCCTCCTGGCTCCAAGCAAGCCAGGAGACCCAGGGGAAATAAACTCGAAAAGAGACTTGAAATTTAATCAAAGTGGCAACAATGAACTGTGTGCTGGGAGTTCACACCAGGAGGCGGTTGGTGAACAGAAGCAGAGGTCTGGGGCCAGGGAAACCCAGGGAGAACAGGAGAGGGCAGAGGTGAAGGGGACCCACAGCCACCCCAGGCCACTCTCCTGGGAAACTAGAAAGAGATTATGACCAGACCCCAAGTCTGGCATCTTTTCTGAAGTACAAATAAAGCTCCCTTCAGTCTGGAGACATGCCAGGAATGAGAGAGGAGTGAGGAGCAGAGAAAGACAGAGGGGTGGGAAGGAATATTCTGGAACACTCTTTCACATGTTCTCTAATCTAACACAGTAATCTCCAGAGGAAGATATTGTTATGCCCATTTCACAGGTCAGGAAACTGAGCTCAGAGAGGTTGACTTATTTGCCTGGAATCACACAGTGAGAGAGCTGTTGACTCCAAACAACCAGAGTGGGCTGACGTGGGGAACTTATTATTAGAACAGGATCCCTTAAACTCTCAGTGCCAACACAGGGTCAGAGGAGCATGAGACTGGGGACATCCTGGGGCCACATGCTGAGTCCAGCAGACAGGTCTGAGCAAGTGATGGTGTAGGAGGCAGACCCCACAGACAGGTAGCAGGAGGTGGGCAGAGGAAGGCAGTGGCCCTGGACCTCAGCAGCCCCATGAACTGGACTTGGGCAGCATGTCATGAGGCAGATGGATCAGGAAGAGGAACACACAACAGTCACAGCTTCTCTCTGGGGTCCCAAAATAGCAGGGCCCCAAACTATTCCTCTGCCTTTTTTTTGAGACAGTCTTATATATGGTCCTCGGTAGAGTGCTGTGGCATCATAGCTCCCAGCAACCTCAAAATCTTGGGCTTAATCAATTCTCTTGCCTCAGCCTCCTGAGTAGCTGGGACTACAGGCACCCACCGCAATGCCCAGCTATTTTTAGAGACGGGGTCTCACTCTTGCTCAGGCAATCCACCGGCCTCAGCCTCCCAGAGTGCTGGGATTACAGGCGTGAGCCACCACGCCTGGCCCTCCTTTGCCTTCTTTTGCTCACAGCAGACTTGAGTTTGACACATGGTTCTGCCACTTTGTGTGTGATTGCGGTCAATCACTTAACCTCTCTGAGCCTCAGTTTCTCCTTGTATGAGATGCAGAGTGAGATCACTCCATCCCCATAGACTTCCTGTGGACACTCATCAAGAGAGCACTGCCTGTAAACCAGGCCATCTGTAAACACATTCCTATTATTTTATTATTCAAAATATATATTAAATGCAATAGAAACTTCCCTTGTAAATGGGTCCCACGGTGATTCCTTTTATATATGATCTTCCCTAGCGCCCCTGTGCTGTAAGCCTGGATGCTCATCACTGGGGCATAAATCCGTCTGTACTCTGCAAGGCAGTCCTCCCTGACTCCCCTGCCTGCCCACCTGTGCTGCATTTTATCTTAGGCCCCTGTGCCTCCTCCCCTCCCCATCCCTCTAGAATTCCCTGCTCATTTCTCAAATCCACGGGAGGGGGTGCTGGAGGTGACCAACCCCAGAGCTCCCTGTTAATCTCTTCAGCAGCATCACGGGGGAAGTAGAGAGTGCCGTGATTCTGCTGAGCCCCGCATGGCTTCCTTTATGCTAAACCGCTGGCCCAGCTTGATGGTTAGATCTCTGCGTTGACTTGGCTGAGCTGAGGCACGCCAAGATAGCAGATAAAACATTATTTGTGGATGTGTCCATGAGGGTGGCTCCAGAGGAGATCAGCGGGTGACTCAGTAGACTGAAAAGATTCACTCTCCCCAGTGTGGACGGGCACCATCCGGTCAGTCCACTGAGGACAGAAACAAAAGGTGTAGACGTGGTCCTACGATGCAGTCCCAAATCAAGGCAAAGGAGTCAAAACTTTGTGGCCCTGCACTGGTCAAGGCACAAGGGCAGCCCTTGAAAAGAGGGCATAATCTTGGGTGAGACAATTCACTTTGGCAGAGGGCAGCTTGGGTTGGAGGGGGACAAAGGCATGATCCGTGGGCAGCCAGCTCTCCCAGCATCCAGGGAGCCTGTGTCCTGGTCCTCAATGGGACGGCTGCGTGGTGCCCTGCAGGCTTTGCCACTAGCTTCCTATGTTAAGGTCACCTCACCCACCTAGGGACAGTTCTTCCAGGGTTCTGTTTGGTCCCTTTCCCTGAAAAAACATAAAAGAAGATGGCTAGTTTGTTGAACTACAGCCTCTTCGGCCCTGCAGCTGGTCTGAGGCTGCAAGTGATACTCACGTCTCCCTCCTCCACTGCCCACTCCAGATCCCCATCAACCTCAGCTGGCACCTCTGAGGGTCTAGAGCAGTGGTTCTCAACCTGTGGGTCTTGACCCACAGGAACTGTATTAAAGGGCTGCGGCATTAGGAAGGTTGAGAACCACTGGTCTAGAGAGTTCACTTAGTGGGATGACCCAGACCTCTTCCCTAATGAGGCTGGCCCCTGGTCACCACGCCCTTCTCAATTCATGGCTACTGAACTTATCCATTTGCTGTCAAAACGGGCAAGGAGCCAAGCAGGGTGGCACGCACCTGTAGTTCCAGCTACTCAGAAGGCTGAGGCAGGAGAATCATTTGAGCCCAGGAACTATGATTGTGCCTGTGAACAGACACTGCACCCTGGCCAGGGCAAGTTGGCAAAGTTCCATCTGTAAAAAAAAAAAAGGGAGGGGGGCATGGAGTGCTAAGAACCACCCCAGTGGATCACTTGGGACCCAAAATTGATCTTCCCTGCCCTCATCACGTCACAGCAATCCTACCTTCCACTGCCGTTCAGTCAGGGCCCATTATCCTGCCAGTGCAGTGACTTTTCCTTGCCTTCTGGTCTTTTGGTCGAAGGAATCTAAAATGACCGGGTGGCAGATGTAGACTGAAGTTTAAAGGACTTTTTCCTCTGTCCCCTTCTGGGAGTGTGCCCCAAATGGGAACCAGAACAGACCTTTAGACACACAGAGTTTCAGGTTGCAGGGACAGGAACAAGTTTCCTGAGTGAGTCGCTGAGAGTGACAGTTGGAAGGCCATTCTACTGTCTCACTTTAGTTTCCAGACCATGTGTGCTAACTTCTACTGACACAGCACCATGTAATGTAAGGCTGTGCACCGTATTCTGGAGGACGGCTCTCCACGTTTGCAGGGTGTCAGCTGTGAAGCTGTCCCTCCAGCTCTACCGAGACTCAGATGCACACTAAAGCTATTCTTCAAACTGTGTATAATTTCCCCTGCAGATGGCATAGCCTCGTTCCAGAACTCTAGGGATCCGTGTTATTATTCTCCTATTGGGACTTGCCATAAACTCAAAGCGTCTTTTCTCACCAAGACAGGTGTGTTCTCAGAGTCTGTTGAGTCATGTGGCCCAGGCTCAGGACTGCTTGTCCCTCAGCCTGGAGCTGCAGTGGAACCCTTTCCTGCCTCGGGCTCCTCTCAAAGCTTTTGGGAAAATGGGCTGGAGCATATATTGCTTAAAGAACCCGAAAAGGCCCATCTGATGTTGTGTTTCCTTCTGATGTGTGGGAAGTGCAAGATGCAATCAGTTGCCCTTTCCTTTGGAGGGAATGTTCTAGTACACCCCAATCCACTATACTCCTAAAACAGTTCATTGATAATCAGTCCCCCCCTTCTGAAGCACATTCAACTTATCAAAGCCATTAAAGTACTGCCTACCAGGCTAATGACCATGATGTAATGAACCAATATGTGTCGTTAATGAAATGGGCCAATGTGATGTCCCATTTGGAATGATGGGATGGTCAAGACCCCTTCAGCCCAGATTTTCTCCACTTTGGTACTACTCACTCTTTGGGGCAGACAGTTCCCTATTGTGGGGCTGTCCTGCACATTGTGTGATGTTCAGCAGCCTCCCTGACCTCTATCCACGAAGTGCCGATAGCACACACCCTCAAGTCGTGACAACCCAGAAATGTCTTCAAGCATTGCCAAACGCCCAGTGGAGAACCAGTTTACACTACGCTATGACAGAAGGTGGCAAACTCAGCATATGCGTAAGGCAGCACCGTGCATGTGTACTGTTCTCCACCCCGCGTGAATGCAAACGGCATCTGGTCACCCTTCGTAAAAGAAACGGGGGAAAAGGAAGGCTTTTGCCAGGCCATCAGCCACACACCCTGTAGTCAAGACTGTGTGATGGGGGTGGGAGTCTGCCCTACACCTTGTGCAGAGCACAACTGCCACAACTGGGACTACCGCGTGGTGGCATTTGTCCAGTCTCTGAATCTTCTAGAATTCACCCAGAGTTTTTTGTAGTAACAAAACTAGTAAATAGAATAAGCACAAGATGAGGACCACCATCATGCATCTTGGGTCTTTAAAGGTGATGCTAACCTGCCATTTTCCCTGGGAGGTGATTCTGGGTTTCTTTCCCCTTGTTTTGGTTTTTACTTGGTATGGGTGGGGGTCAGTTTCAGAGACTTGCATTGACCCTTCCTGACTACAATAGCTTTCAGCCCACAGGCCGGGGAACCATGTGGGAAGTCTGTCAACTGTGTGTCCACCCCAATTACACATTCAGGAACCGAGGAACTGGACAGGTTCGTGGACTCAATTGATCTGATACGGGCAAAGCTTGGGCCAGGATTCTGTTAAGATTTATTTTCTGGCTCCCATGTGCCCCTACTCTAACTGGTCATGATGGTCACCATCGCTGGTCATGATGACACTTTTGATCTCTGTGTATCATTGTATCATCTTGGTCCTGGTATCCTAGCCATAGAAATGTCTAGTTATTCTGCTTTCACCAGGGTACAGTAACCCACATAAATGGCTATAGGTCCCTTTGCAGAGGGCTGGGTAACCATTACCACGTACACTTGCCATGTATTACGAGCTCCTTTTTGGGGATCCAGCCAGCCTCTCCTTCATCAAAGTGGTCCTGGGTCTATGCTCCAGCCCAGCAAAGGACAAGGCCTTTCAGTGAGGCAGCTGCTCAGCCGTCTAATCATCCTTCTTTGAATTCTTCAGGCTGTGAAAAGTATGAAATACTCTCTTTGGCTGCCCACCTACCTTGTTCCTGGCAACACCATGTTTTAGTCATCATTTTTATAGCTCTCTGCAGACTTCCTAACTTGCCACTCTGACCTTGTAGCCTATTACCATAATTTTTCCTGCCTTGCTGTGGATATTTCCATTCTGCCACTGGACCACTATTGTTTCAGGATCCCATCTTCCCTATGGCTACCAGGGAGCCCAGTCTGGCACAGCAGCTCCTCCCATCAGCCTTAGCTTACAGAGGATAGCCACCATTGAGTTTTCAACCATGTGTCACCACCCCACCAGCACACAGTGAGTAGACAGGCTTCACAAAGCATATCCACTCTGGCACACCCACTTCGCTGAGCTTTTTGAGCACTTCTTACACCATCTGCCACAGCAGCTCTGGCAGTTCAAGTTCACCTATGAGCAAGCAATCATGAGCCCTTGCTTTTTCCAAGCTTCTAAGAGCCAACTAACTTAACAGCAGGTTAGCACCATCTTCTGGGTCTTTGCCAGGATGTTAAATCCTATATCCCGGGAGGGCACTCCCTTGTTGATGAAGTCTCCCCATCCAACCTCATGCTCCCCAGCCTTCTATTCAAGCACCTTCAAGATCCAATCCCATATATATTCTTCTGATGTCTGCCAGGGACTGTTGGCTGGATCCTGCAGCCTTCTTGGCATTTCATCTGTTTCTTCCCATAACGTAACTGAATTATGTTGTAATTTCACCCTAGTTACTGGCCTGGTAGGCAGAATGGGTGGTGGAGGTCCATCCTGAGGCAGGCACAGGTCACCTTGCAAGCCAGAGCAAGGGAGAAATGCTTTCCCTTAATAAAGAGTGGGCCATTTCAGCAGGCCCAGAAGGCTTACAAGAATTGGGGAATTCAAGATTTTCAAGTGCATCCACCCAAATGTCCCCCTCCATATGGTACCTATCAGCATCCCACTCTTTCCAATGGTGGGGGCTCTGACCTTGGAGTAGCAGACGCACCAGAGTCGAGAATTCAACCTTCTCTGTAGCTCAACTTGTAATTAAGTTTTGGGGCTGATCTTCAGTTTTTTCTGTCCTCAAGCTACAGATGAGAGTCTCTTGATATATGCTGCCAAGGAGGGCCTCTGGATTTCACACTCCACTTAAATTGGTGATTAATTACCAGCCTTTTATAGTCTTTCTCCAAGGCACGGGTAGCCCCCAGGCACCACTAGCTGGCTCCTTAGTCTTTATACTGGTCCCCTCCTCCAAACCTCTCAACACCTGAGATGCTGTATCTGCCCATGTGTTCCCTTCCTCAGATCTTCCATCCCAGTTCACCACCACTGACAGTTCTAACAACCGCACTGCTACCGCATGACTGCCACCTACCAACCAGCATGGGGTCCTCATTGTTTCCTGACCACACCTTGAAGATCCTAGGACCACTTCCAATACTGTCTTCTCTCAGAACCCAGAGGTGGGGATTTCTGCAAAGGCGAAGAACAGAATGGAGCAGAGGAGAAGCTGAACTCAATGCAGTAGAGGCCCCAGCCAATTCTGCAGGGGGCTCAGGTGCTCAGATGACCCTCCAGAGTTGTCTCAAATCAAAGAATTTTATATGATCCTCAAAACAACCCTACAAGGAAGGTATTATCATTCTCCTTTATGTATAGACATGGAAACTGAGCTCAGAGAGGGCAGTGACTTGCCCACGATCACACAGCTTTCAGTGGCTCAGCTGGGATTTCCACCCCTTTCTCCCTCCAAGGGCTCCTTCCAGCTTGTCCTCTCCCATCTCCTAGGGACTCAGAGTTCTCTTATGACCCGCTGCATCTGCCCAGCAGAAAAGAATGAGAATATAGCATGAGAGGTTTCACAGGCCAGCTCTGGGCCCGGCAGTTATCACTCCCACCTACATTCCACTGGCCAGAATCAGCCATGTGGCCCAATCCTCCCTAGACTACCAGGGAGGCTGGGAAATGTCGTCTATCCGTGCCCCTAGAAGCAAAGGAGAAGTGGTTTAGTCTAGTTTCATCCCCAATAAGGAAGCCAGGTCCCTGCCCTGAGATAGGGAGCAGTGCTCAGAGCAGGCAGAGTGGACAGAGCCCACTCTGGACTCAGGGTCAAGAAACACCCATAACGCAGCGCAGGAGCTAATGGAGATGGAAGAGAAAGGGGGTAAGTTGGGAGGTGCCTGAGGGTCCATCAGCAGAGCCCCAGGACATCTAAGGAATAGCCACCAAGGAGGGAAGCCAGGCTGGGAATCTAGGTGTACAGTGCACAGAGGTGGAGGCTGCAGTTACCTTAGCGGAAGTGAGAAGTGAGGCCGGAAGTGGGTCAATGTGATTGCCCCTGAGTGAGCCCGCCATTACTTAAACAGTTCTGTACTCACTGATACGCGCCTGCCTTGTTCCAAAGGTTTCCTGTACTGTGGATGGAGCTGGGTCTCAGCTCCTCCCACCCTCGGCTGCACCCAGATGGGGCACAGAGGCTTTGAGAGCAAGCCAGCTCTGCTCCACTGGTGAGCTGGGTCCTCTGCACGAATGAATACATGCTAGAGCAGGAATGTATTAATAATACTAATCCTCTCCCTACCGGAGCCTCGAGGGCCCAGAGTCATGATCCAGTTTGTTAAAGACCCTGAAAAGCCTTGCAGACAGGAACCTTCCTTTTCTTAGTGTAACCAGCATTTCCCAGCCTTATTTCAAAAGTTCAAACTTGAAAATATACTGTTAGATTGCACTTGAATGTTTAGAGCAGCTCAATTCACAATTGCAAAGATGTGTAAACAACTCAAGTGTCTGCCCATAAATGGGTTAATAAACCGTGGTATAGACATACCAAAGAAAACTATTCAGCCTTCAAAAAAGATGGAGACTTTGCATCTTTTTATGTACCTGGATGGATTTGGAGAATATCCTCCCAAGTGAAGTATCACAAGAATGGAAAAGCAAGTACCCCAGGTTGAAGTACTAAGTTGAAACTAATAGATGAACAACTGCAGGTCCACATGAGAGAAAAATACAATTAAGTTCAAGAAGTGGAGGGAGTTCAGTAAGTTGCCACCTAACGGGTAAAACATAGGGGTATATGGCACAACTCCTGGGTGAAGAACTCAATTGCAACTTGGACTTTACCTTACAAATGCAAACAATATAACCTAATCACACGTACCCTCATTAACCCAAAATTTAAAAAAATAATGATAATGTTACAGTTAAAAGATAAAACCCAGACACAGATTTAAATGCCAACCTTGATATTTGAAAGCTCTGGCCCCTCGGCCAATCTGAGCCTCCAGGAAATGGAGATTATAAGTGGCTTTCCCTACCACATGGGGCAGCTCAGGGACCACATAGGGCGATGCGGAGGTTCAACTTGGGCAATGTTGCTGTTAGCAGGAAGGACCAAGAGCTCAGAGAGGAGGCTGGAGCTTCTCTCCTCCTTCACTATCTTGAAGCCAGAAGTGCAATTGCCAATTGGCCCCAACCCCAAGCGCCGTTACCCTGTTCCCATTTCCAGCCTCTCACCCACCTCCAAAAGTGTAGACAAGAAGCTTGATTTCCCTGGGCTCTCCAGGCTGATTATGGCAGCCCTGAGGATGGCCTGCTGACAGTTTGATTACCTCGACCTTCAGAGCCGGCTTGCTTAGGAACATGATTTATAACCAAATTACAGGGAATTCTATTGCAGGAAGCCTGGGGAGACTGCAACAGCCACCTTCCAAGGCAGTCTCCGTGTCCCCAGCTGGCTTCCTCCAGCAGGGAACAGGTGCAGGCTGATTCTTATGGGACTAAACTTGAGCGCTGCCTCTAACTGGCTGTGCAACACGGGCAAGTACCTGACTCCTCTGGGCTCATCTTTCCTGTTCTTAATTAACATGGGAATGGTGACAATGGAGCCTACCTCAAAGGGCTGGAAGGGGATCAGGCGATCGTGCATAGAAAGTGCTGGCACAGTACCTAGCACAGAGCAAAGGGGTGTTGGCTGACTCAGCACCCGAGAATCATTCCTGCCAGGAGGGGAAGCCAGGACCAGGGACAGTGCAGCTACCCCAATGTCAGAGTTCCTAGAACTCAGGGTGCTCTCTCTCATCTTGACCTCCTCCAGCACAAAAACAAAAGAAAAGTTTTGGATTTTTTTTTTTTAATTCATCAAGCACAGAATCCACTCTGAGTGGTCAGTATCTGGACAAACTGCTTATGAATTCTTTCAAGTATCACCCTGTCCTGACCCTAGGGGACAATGAGCCCTACAAACACTGCACTTAGGTCCTGCCACCCAAGAGAGTCAGGGAGGGGGAAGGAGATTTGAACCCCTAACGATGGGCAGTTATGGAGACCAAACTTTTATCTGGAGCTAAAAAGGAACAAGCCCAGGGCACGTGCTGAAACAGGGAGGGCCACCCTGATCCCAATAACTGTCTTTGCCAGGGATACAAAGTCTTCTGGGCTAACAGCAGCAGCAGCCCTAGAGGTGCAGGATCCAGACGGAGGGGCTTAGCAGAGGGGCTAAGGGGTTCCCTCACTGGGTCTGGCTATGGGGGAGAGGAGACAGAGAGCATGGCAGGTGCACAGAGCAGGTGAATGCGGCTGGGGTGACTGTGTGGCTAGGGTGCACCTTATAGCAGTCAAGGTGCTGCCTGGAGTGGCCCAGGCTGGATGCATAGGCCTGGGAAGGCAGGGGTGGGTAGAGATGCCAGGCAGCAGGGACACACCCACACACACCACCGCCCTCCCACAAACTCTACACAGTGGAGGAGCTGATGGGCCAAGGACTTTCCGTCTCGCACCTTCTTTTCCAGAACCCTTCCAGAATCTTCCCTTGTTTGTCTTCCCTCATAGGTCTTTGCAAGCCCAGATCTGACTTACAGCCAAGGGGTTCCATTCCCCTCCTCCCCCCAAAAGCACAACAGGGATGGGGTGGCCAGGAGACCAGGAGACACCATGCTGGTGGTGGACATGGCCCACACAGGGCTGAGATGTCAACATCCCTGATCCACTTCCAGGAAGGGATCATTATCTCCAGATCACAGCAAGCCTGTTAGGCTCAGAAGTATAATTGCTTTGCTCTGGGTCAACCAGGGCACGTGGGGCAGGTGCTCCCACCAGCTCTACTGGCTCCCCGTCCAGTGCTCCTTCCATTCCAGTGGCCAGCACAGGGGGGGGACAGCTCCTAGTTCCCCAGAGGGGGAAATCAAGACCTGGGGAGGAGCCCAGGGGCCATTGCTGTCTTCCCCCGCACCCCAACTTTTAGGCAGCCTGGCTGCCCACATTATTTGAAGTATTCTTTGGAGAGAAGGAAGGAGCCAATGGAGACCAAGGATGAATGAATGGTCAGCCACCCCAGAAAGACCAAGACTCCAAAGTCCTGAGCACGCACCTCAGAACTGGGCAGACTGAGTTCAAATCCCTCTCTGCTCTTCTTCCAGTATGAGCTCATTTTGCCTTCCAAGCCTCAGTTTTCCCATCTGTAAAATGGGAAGTGTATGAACTGGTTGCCAAAAAAAAGGTAACCAACATTACTTAGGTTAATGTGAAGAGTAATTGAGATGCCACTGGGTCAGTTGCAGACAAACTGCTCAGTAAATAGTAATTATTCTTAAACACATTAACAGAATGGATTATCCCATGATTTACAATCTTTTCCAAATCCAAAATGTATAGCATTCATTATCTGATGCCCAAATCTGTCCTCCTTAAATTTTGTATGGAACCAGATAGGATGCGTCTAAATAAAGTAAGAAGCACATCCATTGCCAATGTCAATTTGCCTTTGAAAACATGTCTTCTTAAGCCTAACTGAAAGGCTGCTGGCTTAGCAGTCCTTTCATTTCTCCAGATTTGACCCTGGTACACACAGCTAAAGCTGTCCCACCTCCTCTCCAGCCCCCAGCCTGCCCTCACTGGCAGCTGGTGACCTCCATTCCTGCCGCACAATTCCTGTTTCACAGAGAATGAAACCTCTAGCCCTCGCCCCCCGATTTTATGCTGAATCCTAACCTCATCTCATCAAATCGAATTAACAATCTGGTTTTGAGCACTCCTGCAGGTCAGGCTGTTCCTTTTTTCTCTCCCTCCTCCTTTTCCTAGCCTTTCTCCCAATCCCAAAGAAGATGTCCTTCCTCTGCCCCACGCCCATTCCTTATCTGTTTCTTCTGCCAGCTCCTCTTTGATGGGCAATCCTGCTCCCACAGGGGCTGACCCCTCAGCCCTACACACACACACACACACACACACACACACACGCACACACAGATACACACATCCCTTCTTTACCTTTCAGAGACATAAGCCCTCTCCCTAGCTTTTCAACCTAGCAAAATCAAAAGAAATCTACATTTTAAAGACCCAAGGAAAGACCTCCAAAGAGCAGAAATGACTTCACCAAAGGCCCACCGCAAATTGATAGCCAGATAGTTACTCAGCAATTCCACACCTAGGTATGCACCCCAAGAATTGAAAACAGAAACTCAAACAGACACTTGTGCTTGAATACAAGCACCGTGTGATAATGGCAGCATTATTCACAGTAGCCAAAAGGTGCAAACAGTCCACATCCATCAACAGATGAACTGAGAGACTGAGAGACAAAATGTGTATCTACGTACAATGGAATATTATTCAGCCGTAAAAAGAAATGTAGAACAGAGGTTACTAGGGCCTGGGGGTGGGCTGGAGACTGGGCGGGTATCCTTAATAGAAGTGGAATTTCCATTGGGAAGATGAAAAAATCTGGAAATGGATGGAGGTGATGGTTGTACAACAATGTGAATGTATTTGATGCTACTTAATTGTATACCTAAGAATGATTAAAAATATACAGGTAATTGATGTCTGGGCATCAGATAATTTTATGTTATATATATTTCAAATAATAAAAAAAAAAAATTAAAAGTAGTTAGAGGACCTGGGTGCAGTCACTCTCTGCCAGTAGTTAGATCTCAGGTCACCTGCTTCCCAACCTCTGAGGTACACAACTCTCAATCACTTGTTGAATCCTGACCTCAGCCTCCTCATTTTCCCATAGAATTATCAACAACCCCAACAAGAATGACCATTTTTTGAGCTCTTGCCCCAGGTCAGATGCCAGATCCGGAGCTGAGGCCATTCCATGCAACCTCTTGCTTGTACTTGGACGACTCTCACTCTGTCCTCTCCTTCAGGGCTCCTTTTCAGTAGGTCACGACCCTGAACGCTTAGTGTTTCAAGTCTGACAAGAGGGACAGATCAGCCAGCACAAAAATAGAGTCATCTAAACAACAATGATTTAGCATTGCTAAGAATGAAAATTTTGATAACTGCCAAAAGAAAAAGTTGGTGAGAGACACTAATAATGGAACCTACTTTGCGTAAATGCTTGACTTATTAACAAGTCAACAAATAAATTAATTAAGTCACTGGATCAAAGAATGGTGGAGAACTCTGTTAAGGTACGGCTGAACTTGTCAGCTTGATTTATGTCTGTAATCCCAGCCCTCTGGGAGGCTAAGGTAGAAAGATCACTTGAGCCCAGGAGTTCAAGATTGTAGTGAGCTATGACCATGCCACTGCACTCCAGCCTGGACGATATAAAAAGATCCTGTCTTGTCTTTGGGTAAAAAATAAAAGTAAAGAAAAAAAAAAAGGAAAGAAAAAAATGTAAATAAAAAAAAGAAAAGAAAAGAAAACGGGTTGCAAGTATGGACACTGAAGCTAGAATGTTTGGGTTCATATTCTTGATGTACCACTTACCAGCTGTGTGACCTTGGACAAGTCACTTAACCTCTCTGTGACTAAATTACCTCACTGATAAAATGTGAAATAAAAATAGTACCTCAACTCATGGGTCATTAGTCAGTTTTTGATCCATAGCAAATAATCTCAAAATGTATAACCTCAGTATTCATTTTCTTTCTCAAACAGGTTTGCAGGTCTGCTGATCCTCTACAGGACTTAGTCAAAAACAGCCAGTGTTTTCTCCAGCCCAAGGCTGGATTCAGTTCAACTCCATGCGCTTCATTCTCCATGAACAGGTGGCTTCCCAGGGTCTGTCTCTCTCATAGAGCACCACAAGAGCTTCGGAGGGCATGGCAGACCTACCAAGCACACAGAAACCTTCATAAGTATCACATCTCCTGACATATCATTGGCTAAGGCAAGTTGTATGGTCAAACCCAACATCAGTAGGGTGGTGGGTTAGTCTGCTCAGCTACCAGGACAGAATACCACAGACTGGAGAACTTAAACAACATTTACACACAGTTCTGGAGGCTAGAAATCCAAGATCAAGGTGCTGTCAGAGTTGGTTTCTGAGGAAGTCTCTCTCCCTGGCCTGCAGATAGGCCCTGTGCCCTCACATGGCCTTTCCTCTGTGTGCATGAACCCCTGCTGTCTCTTCCTCTTCTAAAGGGGATGGTAGCCCTATTGGATTAGGACCCCCTCCTTATGACTTTATTTAATGTTAATTACGGGGGTAATTCAGTCCATTACAGGTGGGAAAATATATTCACCGTCCTCTAGGGGGCGCTCCTGTCAAGTCACGTTGGAGCGTGTAGGGACCAATTTCTACCCTAGGGAGTGAAGAGATGGCAGCAATAATCTCATTGCCCACATTGTTCCAAGGGATAAATTAATGTAAAGTGTTCAGGACAATATTTGGATTTAGTAAACTCTGAACAAGTTTGGCTATTTGCTAGTTTGTAGTCCAGCTAAAATACCTGCCATGTGATGGTTTGGCAGATGTATACCTATGTCAAATCTTATCAAAATGTCGATTTTAGACATCGTGTAAGTCATTGTATACCGATTATACCTCAATACGGTTTTATAAATAGGTACGTGGACAAATAGAGAAATATATTTATTTCTTTAAAAAATCGAGGCCCCTAAATGCAATGTGGCATCTTGGATTTGACCCTGCTTCTGAGAAAGGACATTAGTGGAAAAAAGGATGACTTCTGAATAACATCTGAAGTGTATTTAACAGCACTGGGCCAATGCTGATCTCTTAGTTTTGATGGGAGAAAGGTATGCAAGAACTCTCTGTATTATTTTGGTAACTTTTCTATAACTCTCAAATGATTTCCTGAAAAAGTTAAAAACAACCCACCCCCACACCCATGGCTCCCTTCTGCCTCCCGCAGGGTGAGGTATTGCTGGCTTCTGGACTTTGCCTTCATTTCAGTGGCCTGGTTCGCTGCCAAAATCAGATCTCAGATCCAAAATTGTGAACACATAATACCATTCCAGTGAAAATAAGAGTCTGGGCTGAAATGAAAAGGTCCGGATCTCCCAGATTTTTGAAGAATACCAGCTGCTTCCCTAAACCAGGTGATGCCCTGGAACAGCCTTTTGGCCACCAGCCCCACCACGTGGCCACTGAGCACTTGAAATGCACCTGGTCCCACTGAGATTGCTGCAAGAGTCAAGACTTGGTGCAAAAATGTAAAATATCTCAATCTCTTACATTGATTATTAAATAAATTACTGAAATTAATTCCACCTGTTTCTCTTCATTCTTTTAATGCAGCCCCTAGAACACAAGTATCTCACATTACATTGCTGCTGGACAGCACAAGTCTAAAGGGAGGGAAGCACCATAAGGGCCAGAAGAGTGTCCCTATGGTCATACCAGGAGGTCTAGAAAGGGTATGGGGTATAGGGGGTCAGGCTCAGGCCCAAAAGAAGAGAGGAGTCCAAGGAGCCAGACAGCCAGTATTGCATCCTGGCCCAAACCTGTGATGTTATCAGGATGAAGTGGGATTTACACAAGCCACTGCATGCAAATCTAACCTTTCTACCTGCCAAGCAGTCAGACTTTGTTTATGACACCCAAGCTGCCTAAATCAGAACAGTCTGGCAATCACAATGACATATTGGAAAGGCCAGTGGATCCTGGGCCTGCCACCCAGCACCCTGGAGAGGAAGCTGCCCCAGTGGGATCACCCCACAGGAGACCACCAGACATTTAGGGCTGCCTACCAAGAGTTTGTTCCCTTTTTACCTTCTGTCTGGGTGGCCACCTCACCTGGAAAGATGTGGCCATTGGCACCTCAGAATCACCTTCCAAAGGGAAGAAGGCTTCTCTTTCTTCAAGTGTTCATGTGTAAGGTCCCAGGGAAGGATTCTGATTGGCCCAGCTTGGGTCATGTGCCCATTCCTGGGCCAATCATTGCAGCTGAGGCTGGGGCATGGCAGTACCAGGATGATGGGTTGGGCAGCCCCTCCAGAAACACCAGGAATGAGGAAGATACTGGGAAAGAGCAGTTCTCCAAAAAAGCAGGAGAGAACGTGTGATCCAATCTGAGTCATGAATTGTCACAATAAAGGAAGAAGCAAGACAGAAAATGTTCATTCTCACCCCATATGTCAAGGTAAACTGAGCATCAGCACTTTGAGAGTTCATTGTACTAGGACCCAGCAGTGTCCCAGGCTGCTTTCTGGGTGTCTCAGTACTTGCCCCATGTAGGCCAGCAGGTGGGGGTCAAAGATCATTCTAGGGTCAAGGAGCCACACACACCCTCACTGCTGCCCTGCCCAAAGATTTGTTTTTTTTCCATGACATCTGTTTACTGAGCTTCTGCCACATATTGGGCTCCCAGCAGGATGTTGAGAACCCAGAAATTGAAAAGGCAGGTGTCCTGTTTTTGGAGGTCACCAAGTGTGGGAGTTGAATGGGGAGTAAAGAAACATGTTAGTGGGACTGGTACCAACCAGGGGAGTCCTCAATCTCCCCTGCCTCAAGGCTGCCCTGCCCCTGCATGGCACATATCTCCAGTTCCCCAGTGTCACACCACCAGTGCCACACACCTTGATGTCAGCTGCAGTTGTAGAGGACAGTTCCATGAGGACCCAGCCTCACTCTGTGCTGGCAGCCTCCGTGCACTGCAGACCATGGCTGCCTCATGTGGCTGTCCTCCTTCCCTGGCTCTCTCCTCACCCTCTGTGCCTGCTTCCTGGTTAAAACACCTGTACGCAAGTGCTTGACTCAGGCTCTACTTCGGGTGGGGGTAGACTCCAACCAAGACATTCTGGTGCGCTGGCACCGTGGAGATGGGTAGATGAAGTGGTATATACCATTCCTGCCTTTGACAAGTCCCTATGGCACAAGGCCACTTCACGAGGCTTCCAGGGAGGACCCAGGAACAGCTTTTCCCAATTCATCCCATCCCTTTGGTGTCCCCAGCCCCAAGTCTCACCCCAGAGTGTTTTGCTGGCAAAGGCTACACTGGCTTGGCTGTTAGCACAGCCCTACTGACGCCCCTAGGGACAATGTGGCTTTGCTGCCAAAAACAGACTCAGAAAGTAATTTCCTATTCTCCACTAATTTGCTCTCCAGCAGCCGAGCCTGTCCCTCCCACTGCCCCTCCCTCTCCTCCTCCCTGTCTCCTTTCTCCGCCTCCCAAGGACAAGGACACAGAGATACAGCCCCCCTGGGCCCAGCTTGTCTCTCTCAAAACAAGTTTTTGAAATGTAATTCCGGAGGTGACAGTTAGACTGTGGCTGGCACAGCCCCCCGAGCAGGGATGGCTTTGTGCAGCTCCCAGGGACCCTGGGACTCGGGCCTGGTCTGAGAGGCCCCAGCCCTCACCCTCTCCACTTCTCCTGTTCATTCACTTTTTCCCTCTGTGGTTCTTTCACGGCCTCCTTCAATCACACTGGCAGAGATGCTTCTCTGGCCGCCAGAAATCCTCCCCTCCTCCCACTTTCCAGACCCCATTTTTTTTCGGAGGGAGGGAAGGTGACCAGCAGGGCCAAGTGACTAGTTCTGGCCAGAAGGCTGTAAGTGAAAGTAACAGGAGTCACTTCCAGGCTAAAATACTGAATAGCCATGGCAGGGCTCCTGCCGTGCTCCTGTAATCCCAGCACTCTGAGAGGCCACGGTGGGTGGATGGCTTGACACCAGGAGTTCAAGTCCACTCTGAGCAAGAACAAGACCCCATCTCTATGAAAAATCAGCTGAGCATGGCGGTGGGTGCCTATAGTCCCAGCTACTCAGGAGGCTGAGGCAGGAGGACCACTTGACGCCAGGAGTTTGAGACCAGCATGAGCAACATAACAACACCCTGTCTCTACAAAAATTAGCAGGACATGATGTTATTACTGGACAAAGAGGGTCCGGCCGCCTGTCACTGTCAGCCCATATGCAGAGACAAACTTTAATTGTCAGAAGGCTGAAATTCTGGAGAACAATGAGAGTAGCCTCTCCAAGACTGTTCCGATCTTTCATTTTCAAAATTACAGTTCTATACATTTGAGTTCAAAGTGAAGACCATGTTAACCCTTATCTTAAATAATAATTGGCAGAACCCATGATCCAAAGTAAACAATAATCAGTATAACTCATGACCCGAAATAACATCCCAATTCAAAAGTTAATGTCCTAAATTAATCCGCCTAACTACTCAAGATAGGCATCTTTAGGGTGAGAGCTAAGCTTACAAAACAGTAAGAATGGGAGATGGGGTGAAGGTCAACATATAGACGACGGAGCAGCCTTCTTATAGCTTGATAAACTTATTAGAAGAACCTGCTTATGGATCCAGTGGTTGCCCCAAGTGACATTTCCCCACAGTGGCCAAGAAGGAAAACCAGGACAGCCATTGCAGGCAAGGGGACACCATAAAGGGGTCCGTGTGTGGTAGAGGCTGCTATGAAGCCTCCTCCTTCAAAGAGCCATAGGAGCCACCAAAAGCCCCATCCCAGTCTCACAGGTGAGGACACTTTGGCCCAGAAGGGCTCTCAGATGTACCCAGGCCTCCTTGGTTAGGACCCAGGGCCCAGATTCCCACTACAGCCCCGGCCTCCTGGGGTCAAGGTGGGGTCAACAAGACATTGTCAAGACTTGTGAACGCCAAAGCACACTCCTGTTTCTCACCCAAAGGCATCCTTCACTAAGCACTTCCTGTGTCCACACCCTAAATAAGCTGTTTTAATAAAACTGAAGGACCCTGCTCAGGGAGCTCTCCAGCCAGCCAGGGGAACTGATGAAAAATACCCTCAAATAAGGTACAAAGATAAAATAGCCTAATTTCATCATGCAGGCTCAAAGGGCCAAATCTAGCAGGTGGCATGAAGTCCGTGCTTTGTGGTGGCTGTTTCCTGGCCTTCCCTCCCCCAGGCTGGTCCCCTTTCTTGCTGAAGCACAGGGAGGTTGCCCTCGGTTCACCCGTAGCTGCTGCCTCATCTTTTGCACTACACAGGGCTCCAGGCTCTTGCAATCCGCCCCCTCCTCCACGCCCACCTGCTCTCAGGAGAGTTTCCACGGCACCCACACCAGGGAGTGGCAGCTACAAAAACCATGTCATTCGTGCAGCACCTTCGCCCAGGCCTCACCTTAGACTGAAACCCCTGCTGCCACCCCACCCCCTCTGCTCAGCTGGCTCCTGCTCAAGTTTTAACACCCAGATGAGCCGTCACCTTCTCCAGGTAGCCTTCCCTGTCCTCCCCTCTCTGTAAGTCTGGCCCTCGGCAGGTTAGTGGCCCCGGCAGACTTCCCAGCACCCTGTGTGTGGTGCTGCACTGCAGGCCTTGCTGGGTTTTGTTTGCCTGTTTGTGAGTCGTCTTTCCCCAGCTGAGAGTGACCACAAGCAGGGACTGGGTTTTGTGCATTTTGGGGGTGTCTCCTGTGCCTAGTGCAGGGCTTGGCACTTTGGAGGTGCTCAGTTTTATGCTTGGGGATATGACTATGTGAATAGCTGTAGACAAAGAAACAATGGTCACATCCCAGGTATCAGGAGCTAAGTGGGGAGAGGGGAATGGGGAGTGTGTGTGTGTGTGTGTGTGTGTGTGTGTGTGTGTGTGTGTTGCTGGGGGCACATGCTATTCAGTCCCTTCAACTACCCTTCACAGCCGCAACCTCCCTCCCATCTGTTTGCAATTTCATGGCAATCCTGATACTCTATCCTGCTGCCAAATCATATACAGACCGTGTGTCTGGTTTGGGGTCCATAAACTCTGGTCCCTGTGCACATAGGTGACTGAGCCAGCCCGCTGCCACAGACAAAGCTTTCAAAACCTTTTGGAAGCCAGGACTTAGCCCAGGAGGTGGAGAGAAGAGGGCAGTCTTTGGGGGACCCCTGCCCCTCCTCATCAGTCTTGAACTGAGAAGACGTTAGGAGACATCTGGAGCCTGCTGCACGTCCACTGACGCCAGGCAAGGCCACATGGCACTGTGGACCATGGATGGGAAAATTAGCTGCTGGCGTAATTAACAGACGTTATGAGGGGGTGGTGGTGCTTAGAACAGATGGAGCAGGAAACACAAAGAGGAGAGGCAGGCTGGGCCACACTTCCCTGCTCAGAGGAACTGCCCATCCTTCACCTTCGGCTCCAGCCCTGACCCTCTTCTATAAGGAGAATTGGCCACCACGTCTTGGCCCCCCCATCCCTTGCCACAGGCTCTGTTCAACCTCTCTCACTGTCCTTACACATTTGATTATGTGTCTGTGTGTCTGTCTCTGTCACTAACTTGCAAGGCTCTTGTGGCAGGGACTGAGTCAATCACCCTCATACTCGGTGCTCCGTAATCAGTTTGACGGACAAATTGACTGCAGTACGGATGGAATGAGATCTGCCCAGGACACGCTGGAATAATAGCTACCACTGTGGGGGAAAGAAAGAGCAGAGAGAGGGAAGCAGGGAGGGAGGTGGGGTCTTGGTGTGTGCCACAACTTTTGGGGTCAAGACACGATTATAAGAGGGACTTTACCTAACAAATGCAATCAGTGTAACCTGGTTTCTTGTACCCTCAATGAACCCCCAACAATAAAAAAAAAATATATGTAAGATTAAAAAATAAAATAAATGCTTGTGTCCAAAAAGAAAAAAAAATAATAATAGCTACCATTTTTGAGCTCCTACTATTTGCAAGGTGCCAGGCTAAGTCCTTTTGATGCAGACTTTTCTCATTTGACTCTCACAGCAGCCCTCTGAGTTCAGTAATCGTAACCAAGTTTATAATGAGAGGACAAGACAGAGGTGGAAACCGTGTGCTTGGCCTTACACAGCCCGAGAGCCTCCGAGCAGAAATTTGAAGCTAAGCAGAGTGAGTTGCTCCAGATCCGAACCTCTGAAGCTCTCTGGCTTACAACCGTCTAGTGGACCTGCTGCCGTTTCTCTGAGCCTTAGTTTTTTCAGCTGTACAATGGGGGCAACTTTGAAGATTGCACATGTCAGGGCGGAGTGGGGCATTGTAGCTTGCAGATTCCTGGGACAGGGTCTTTCTGGTTCTCTAGTTTATATCCATGGGAGGGCCCTAGCCTCTGGTTGCTCCGCTCCCCACAGTGGCACCTCCACTTGGACCCCCCTGTGACCTGCTCTTCCACGGTGATGAAAATCATGATATGTTTTATTTTATTTTGCTGCTGGGGACCACACACACACACACACACACACACACACACACACACACACACACTCTCTCTCTCTCTCTCTCTCCCTAGGACAGAGTGTCTGCAGGGAACCATTCAAACTTCAGTGTTGAGTCCTGTTCACTGGTCACCAGGCTTGCCAGGAACAGCTGGGGGTCCCTTTCAGCACCCTCTCTCTGACTGCCTTTTCTCTTTTCTCCTGCCTGTCTCCCTTAAATTTGACAACCCATAAATATGAAACGGATCAATCTCATTTCTCCGCAAGCTGCGGGAGATCTCGCCTGCTATGGAAAAGGCCTGATTACTCCGCTAATCCACCTGAACACTCATAGTGGCCTCAGTGCTGGAAGAATCTGTAAGAGCTCAGGTTTAAGGCATACCCCAAAGCCACCAGTACTGCAGCCCAAAATCCACATTTCTGATTGTCTGGGGCAATAGGTGGAATCCTCCAGCTTTGCCAGACAAGGGTTTGAGGAGGTGGTTTCCTAGATGTTTGGTTAAACAGAGAGCAAGTAAAAATTTTTAGCTGGCATAGTCCATTCCATCAGGGTGGGCTTCTTGGAGGGATTCAAACTGGTGTTGAAATGAGGGTGGGACAGTGAGGCAGTTGGCAGCAAAACAAAGAGGTATTTTGTTGGAAGTAAGAGAAGGAAGGAAGGAAAGAAAAGGAGAAACCAGGGGTGTCTGGCAGGCTGGAAGGGAGACAGGATAGTCCTGTGGAAGGAAGAGGGCAGGGCCAGCAGGGGTCACTGGCTGCTGGCAGGACACATTAAAAATCAAGAGGAGAAGGAATGCAGCCCACAAGGGCAGGGAGGAGGGAAAGGGACTGCAGAGGCCAGCTTGGTTGACTGTGGGGCCTGGCACTGACAATGGCAATGTCCAGAAAAAACTGAGACCTAGGAATGAATGGCCTTGCTAATTGGCCTTTTTGTTTTTTATGTATTTTCATTGGCAAGATAAAATAACAACTAATCATGTAACTGTCTCTTCATTTGAGAAATAAATGCTCATTAACCGCCTGAGTGTTCTTCTAGCAGAAAGAGCCTCCTGCTGCTGGCTAGGATGCAACAGGGCAGGGAGGGAGAAGGTCCCAGCAGCTCCTGACCTCCTACCCAGGCCTGGGACTTCCAGCAGCGGGTGACTGAAGGGGAGTAGCCTCGGCCCCTGCCGGGACTGGGTAGAGAGGACTAGGATCCAGGCCAACCTCTCCCTCTGGGCCCCAAACAGCTCAAGTGAAACTTCTTAAAGAATGTGTTCAACCACTTTGCCTTCTCTCAATCAGAGAGAAGGGTGTTGGCCATTTGTCTCCTCACCCAGTAGAGGCCTTGTCCCCAAGTCCCCTCCTAACAGCCATCCTGCGACAGGTGCTTTGGAAAGGAAGCAGTGGGCAGACAGCCGAGTCTCCATGGCGACCCTGTCCACTCACTCACCCTCCATGAATGACAGGAAGAGTGGGAGGGCTGGGGAGGCCTGGTTGGTGAGGAAGTGGGGCAGGGGAGCTGGTTGCCCAGGCAACTCCCTCAAGGTCCTAGACCAGGGCTCCCTCCCATAGGTGGGGGCTGGTGTTGTCATGGAGACACCAGGCAGTGTCACTAAGGAGGCTTCTTGTCTCCCCTCCCAGCCCTGGGGGCACAGGGCACAGATGGAAGGCTTCAGAGCTTCTCCAATCCTGTGCATGAAAGAGGAGGTAGTTTTGCCTAGGAGGAAAGTTCCAGAAGACAGTGTGCTCCCCGACTTTGCCTCTCCCCTACCTCCACTCCCACACTATCCCCCTGTTGTTTGTAATCTACCTGGAGGGATCTGGGACTGGTGACCACCCTGTGGCATGTGATTCTGTCCCTCCACCTCTTGGCCCTTTTTCTTAACCATGCTCATCACTTTAGGCAGAGAGGCTATCCAAGTGTCGCTATGACAACCAACCAAGCCTTTGGTCTCCATGGTGACAAGCCCTCAAAGTTATTTTTATTTATTTATAGGGAATTTCAAAGGATTTTCTACTCCCTTGCATAGGCCTGGCATTTGGAAGATTGGAGGGGTAAGACCATCACTCTCCCATTACCCTGGAAAAAGGAAACAAGGTGGAGGAATGTTAGGGGACAGCTGTAATGTGGCTGAAAGGCAGCAAACACCTCCTTCATGAGGCAGAGGAAGAGGCCTTTCTCAGCTTTTCCCCAGCCTGCCAGATACCTGGGGAGGCTCTTAAGGGCCACTTAGCAGCCACCATCCTTGGAGAGGTTTTAAGTACAGCTTCAGAGGATGGATAGATTGATTGAGGTGTATCCTGCTTCCCTCTGAAGAATAACCAATAGAACCCACAGAAATATACAGAGCCCAACAGAACAAAATTGGATGAGGATCTTGCAGCAAAGGGAAAATAAGATAATGCCAGGCTAAATGGACAGCACAAACTTTAGGGTACTAATAATAAATGAGAGGGCCACAAATCCAACTCTGAGCTTCCTGATAGTCATAGCAAGGAAAGAAACAAGATTTATAAAGTCTACAAGAGAAAAAAGTAAAGACATTTCAGGAGATGTGTTGGATATAGAGAGACTAGTAAGAGGATACATTCTTAGGACACCTGACATCCTGCCTTTCCAGCATCTGAGCCCATGTCTTCAATTTGCTTTGCTTGTAGACTCTGCCTTATTGTCTCTTTTTCCAAAAAAGCCTATTCCTTAACCCATGCCATGTGATATGGGAAAATCGATCCCAAACCTGGTATATGATGGAAACCCAATGAGACCCACCTGGCAGAATAAATAGAAACCTGAAAGGGATCCACGTTGGACAGCAACTTGTCATCTTCTAAAATTATATCCAGTGAGATGTTTTTAGTTGCAAATAACAGAAAACCTGACTCCAAATGGCTTTGCCAAATAGGAAATTTATAATTTCACAGAACACGGCCAGGCACAATGGCTCATGCCTGTAATCCTGGCACTCTAGGAGGCTGAGGCAGGTAGATTACTTGACCTCAGGAGTTCAAGACCAGCCTGAGCAAGAGTGAGACCCCATCTCTACTAAAAATAGACAAACTAGCTGAGCATTATGGCACATTCCTGGAGTCCCAGGTACTCAAGAGGCTGAGGCAGGGAAATTACTTGAGCTCGGGAGTTTGAGGTTGCTGTGAGCTATGATGCCATGGTACTCTACTCTTGTACATATGTTTATATTTCACAGAACAAGACATTCTGAGGTCAGGTGGCTTCCACGTTGGTGGATTCTAATTCTCCTTGGCATCACCCAGGACCCTTTCACTTTGAGCTGGGCCAACCTCATCGTGTCAGTGTGGCAACCAGGGTTCCACCCATCACATGGAACTGTGTGTCCAGTAGGAGAAGTAGATTCATCTTCTGTGTACTGTTTTAAGAAAACCATTCCCAGAACCCCCTGCAGATATCCCATCATTCCCACTCTACATCGTTGGCCACACCTAGGTCACCTGCTCCCAGTTAATGTAACCCAGGCAAGGCAAGTATGATAAGTCAGACTCACCAGTCACATGGTCAGGATAAAGGACTCCAGAACAAAACTAAGGCTCAGTTCATGCAGGAAGGAAGGGTTTGGGGTAGGTGCTATAAGTGAGGCCCCCCAGAAGCAAGCCTTGAGATGAGGGTTTGTGTGCTGGTGATTCCAAGGAGGTGCTCCTGGAAGGAAATTATAAGGGGACAGAAGGACGGGGCAGGGAAAGAGAAAAAACTCAGCAAGAATGCGACTGCAGGCAAAGGCCTAGCCTCAGCCTAACTCAGGGGGTAAGGCTGCCTAAGGTAAGATGTGTAAATTACATCATGGGGGTTGTCCCAACTCAAGGCAGGGGAACTGGACTTCCATTCCCCTACACTTCTGAGGCGATGGCTAAGGGCTGCCCCTAGGGAAACATGAACTCCGCGGCACTTCTGGTCCTCTGTGCCCCAGCTCAGGTGGCCTGGGCAGCCCTCTGAGGAGAGTCACGGGGGCAAGCTTGCTCTTAGAAGCAAATCACACCAAAGTTGAAGGAGAAAACACACAGAAATGATAAGAGGCCAGGTGCAGTGGCTCATGCCCATAATCCTAGCACTCTAGGAGGCTGAGGCGGTCAGATTGCTTGAGCTCAGGAGTTTGAGACCAGCCTGAGCCAAGAGCCAGACCTCGTTTATAAAAATAGTTGGGCATTATGGCGGGTGGCTATAGTTCCAGCTACTTGGGAGGCTGAAACAAGAGGATCCTTTGAACCCAAGACTTTGAGGTTGCTGTGAGCTATGATGACACTACTACAGCACTCTACCCAGGGTGACAGAGTGAGACTTTGTCTTAAAAAAAAAAAGAAAAAATGGGGGCGGCGCCTGTGGCTCAGTGAGTAGGGCACCAGCCCCATATACTGAAGGTGGCAGGTCCAAACCTGGCCCCTACCAAACCGCAACAAAAAAATACCTGAGTGTTGTGGCAGGCACCTGTCCTCCCAGCTACTTGGGAGGCTGAGGCAAGAGAATCACCTAAGCCCAGGAGTTGGCGGTTGCTGTGAGCTGTGTGATGCCACGGCCCTCTACTGAGGGTGATAGAGTGAGACTCTGTCTCTAAAAAAAAAAAAAAAAAGAAAGAAAAAGAAAAAATGATAAAAGGGATCCCCAGAACATTTGATCAACCAACAGCACAAACCACAAAAATGACCTGTCCATGGTGGTACCTGTAACTCAGTTGGGTAGGGCGTCAGCCACATACACCGAGGCTGGTAGGTTCAAAACTGGCCTGGGCCAGCTAAAACAACAATAACAACAGCAACAAAAAAAATAGCCGGGTGTTGTGGTGGGTGCCTGTAATCCCAGCTGCTTGGGAGGCTGAGGCAAGAGAATTGCTTAAGCTCAAGAGTTGGAGGGTGCTGTAAGCTGTGATGCTACAGCAATCTACCCAGTGCGATACAGTGAGACTGTCTCAAAAAAAAAAAAAAAAAAGACCTGTACCCCCCACTGGAAGGCAAGCACCTCGAGTACGGAGAGCTGGTCTGTCCCGTGTGTGCTGTGTCCTCAGCCCCAGTGCAGCGCCTGCACAAGCCAGTGTTCAACAAATACATGCTAAATAAATGAACGAGCGCCTCATGGGCCAGGGCACAGACAGGGCTGTGGCTGGGGCTTGGGGCTTCACCAGGCATCTTAGCGACCTCCACTCTCACCATCCTCTTGCTGCCCTCCAGCCCCAGACCCTCCTGCAAGGAGGTGGTCCCCACTCCAAGCAGGCCAAGCCCAGCAGGTCGAGCCCTGGTCCAGAAGCACCTCGGTGGGGGCAGCTTCAGGAACTGAATGTACCCGAGAGAAGCAACTCAGCGCTGTTATTCTGGAAAAAGGTGTAAATGAATTCATAGCAAACTGCGCTGGTGCCTCACCTTCCAGAGGCTTTTGCAGACATAACCTCATGCATTTCTCACATCTAGCCACACAAGTGGGCTGCCACTGTATGGCCTTCATCACCCACAAGTAAAGGAAGAAGAAACTGAGGTTCAGAGAAATGAGTTTGCTTGCTGATGCAAAAGGACCAGGTCCCCCATCACCCTTCCTCTGGCACAGTCCAGGAAGGCTTCTTTCCTGGAGATGAGCTCCCTGTATCATCAATGTCCGTGCATCTGTCTTTTCCATCTGTCCCTTGTGTAGACCATGAGCTCATGGAGAGAAAAGATTGGGTCTCTTTCATTGTCATCTTCTGGGGCCTGGTGCAACATCTATGAGACAGTTGTCAAGGGTGTTCCCAGATATTCCTTTCCTCTCCCCTTCAGGGCATGTGGCTGGGTAGCACTTTCCAACTCACTTGAAGTTAGATGTGGCCATCAGACTTGCTTTAGCCCGTGAAATTGAAACAGAAGTGACACGTGTCATTTCCAAGTGGACATTTTTTAGAGGAAGTGCATGTGACAGCATCAAGATGGCGGCAGCTGCTTCCCAGAGCGAGGATGACACAGACCTGTGATGACAAGTAAGTTGAGTGAGAAAGACACCGTGTGCTCTTTTTATGCCACTGAAGTTAGGGGATGTTTGTTACTGCAGCATAACCTACCAGAGTCTGCTTGTCGTGGAACATGTTAGTAGATACTCAGTATTTTTAGAAAAAAGTAATGAAGGGAGAGAGGAAGGAGGGCAGCGTCCCCTGATGTGGACAAGGACTGTTGTCCCCTCTGAGCAAGCCAGGGGAAGAGGCAGATACCCCAGCAGTATCCTCCAGAAGCCGACGAGGTAAGTAGTTGCCTGCAACTCAGACGCCCCTGCCCCCTCGCCCACACTGCAGGATTCTGAGGTTTGAGGGTTTCCCAGGATCCCCTCCCCAGCAATGCAGAGGGCGGCCCAAATCCAGGGAGTAAAGAGGCTATCTCCCTCCTCCAATTGAAGACTTTTTTCAGCCAAATGAATAATTCATTGTAAATGACTTTGAGATGAGTCGCGTCTCCATGTTGCCACCCGATTATATGTACCATAAAAAGCAATGACAGTAATTTATCTCCTTTCTCTGGTGGGGTGGGCCGCGGGGATGAGGAGGAAATGCTTGGTGCCTGGCATGGGGTTATGAATCATTCCTCTTAGCAGTTAAGCGGCAAGCTGCTGATGCCTTTACTGATTTGGCATTAAATAATTCCAGCCTTGGTCTGGAAGCAGAGAGAGGGTCCAGCTTCCCTTCTTAGAAGAGAGCCAAGCGGAGTGAGGGAAGCAGGGCAAAGGGCCACCATGGAGATGGAGGAGGGTGGTGCTGGAGGGAGGAGGTGTTGTGTAATTGGCCTCTTAGGTTCGCCCTGAAGTTGTCTTTTCCCTAAGATCCAGAACCTGAGCCTGTGACCTGAGACCCAGGTGACAAGATTGCAGTTCCAGCTGTGTGGGTCACAGAGGGAGACACGCAGCAGGATGAGCCCTCCCAGCGCTAAGAGTCAGGAGTGCCTCCCCAGCCTTCAGGCAGACCCAGGTGTTTGTACTGGAGGAAACAGACCCAAGACCTTTCCAGCCATGATTACTTTCTTCGAACAGAGACTTCCAGGAGTGAAACCAGCTCCCAGTTTGCAGATGGAGAAACTGAGGCCCATAATGAGGCAAGAATGAAATAAAAGGAAATAAGAGGAAAGAGCAGTGGAATATACATCCTCCCCAAACCCAAAAGACCTTTTCTATCCATAGACAACGAAAATAGAAATAACCCCAGAGAACTCAGGAGCTGTATGTACAAAGTACATACCTTTATTTTCACACACACACACACACACACACACAAAAAAAAAAAAAGAAACAAAGAAAGAAAACATTTTACCTGTTATGGGCATGGTGTGAGGATTAAATCCTATTCCCCTAGCTCTGTACTCATGCACCACCCTGGTGCCCCACCAGTGACACCACAAACTATTTTTTTTTTTTTTTTTTTTTTTTT
>CAUYPK010024027.1:0-17258 GCA_963574355.1 Loris lydekkerianus
TTCCGTCCAGTTGGTGATAGATTTTGTACCTTTTGTTTGTATCCTTGGGATTGCAGCTCGCCTCAGCAGGGTTGATATGAGTTCTTCAACCTTCTCTCTTGATGCAGCTCAAATCCACCAGGTTACTTGCTAAATTTCTGTTCTTTAACTCTCCTTCTAGATGGGAGCCTCTTTGGAAAGCTGGCTTCGGTCAGCCATCCTGTTCTGTGGTAAACATTTTTTAATGTTGCTATATTGGCAGTATTTTTTTGCTTTTATTATTTAAGGTTATAGAAATTTGAACAATTGAAAATGGTACTAAATTCTACAAAAGGACAAAAACTAATACCAATTAACTAGCCAGAGCCCTGCTAATGCTTTTATTGTAAAATTTATTTTCACTGATCTGTTTTACTTTCATTAAGGGTGTTGAGACCTCTCAATGGTGCAGGTATTTCATACATTTTGTATTTACTAGTTGGAATCCAGACTTTGTCAATATCATTAAATGTTTCTATATTTCTTTTTACTCACTTATCTTCATAAATATATTCTGTGTAAGGTAATTCTTCCAGTGATGGTCTGAATAGTAGAGTCTTAGCTTTGTGTGTCTAAAAAAGTTTATTATTAACAAATAATTTAGTGGGCTGTAAACTAGCTTCATAGTTTTTTTTCCCTCTCTCTCAGCACTTTTAAGATTTTTGAACCATTTAACTCACCTAATGTCAGGGATGACAAGTCTGTCATTTATGTAATTTTGATTCCCTTGTAGACAATTTTTTGTCTTTGTTTCCTTTTAGTTTTTATCACTCCTGGAAATTTGCATGATTTTTTTTATCTGTAAGGGCTTTCAGTTTCAGTCTGATTTGGTTGGTTGCAGACTTGTTTTTATTTTTCTTGCTTGGTAGTTGGTATGCACTTTCAATCTGAGTTCATTTTTTCAATTCTGTAAAGTCTTAAATGTGGCTGTACATTGGAATCACATGGGGAATTATTAAAAAAAAGGCTGGTGCCTGGGTTCTACCCATAGACACTCTGATGTAATTGGTATGGGAAATGCCCAGCCATTAGGATTTTTAGAAGTTTCCCAGGTTGTTCTAATGTACATACAACCCAGGTTGCCAGTCACTGGTGTAGTTGTGTAAAACAAAGGAGTAGAGTCCATGTGAGATGAAGATTGAGGGACATTTTTTGGAGTCAAACCATTTTGAACTTGGGTGTGAAAATTAAGAAGAGTCAAAGGTGACTTAATTTTTCTATCTTGGGAAACTAGGTGGATGATTTTTTTATTTTTTATTTATTTATTTATTTTTTTAGTAGAGCCTCAAGCTGTCACCCTGGGTAGAGTGCTGTGGCATCACAGCTTACAGCAACCTCCAATTCCTGGGCTCAAGCGATTCTCCTGCGTCTGCCTCCCAACTAGCTGGAACTATAGGCGCCTGCCACGATGCACGGCTATTTTTTGGTTGCAGCCGTCATTGTTGTTTGGCGGGCCCATGCTGGATTTGAACCCACCAGCTCAGGTGTATGTGGCTGGCACCTTAGCTGCTTGAGCCGCAGGCACTAAACCTGGTGGATGATATTTTTATAAGCTAAAAGAGGATTACAGAGAAGGAGGTGAATAGGTAATGTGAATGAGTTTAATTTGGTATTTTGAGGTTGGGTTTTATAGAGTTCATCTGATAAAATGTTGTAAGCAAATGTTTGTGTATTTGAATCTGAGTTATTGGATGTAAATGAGGGAGTCATAAGCAGGTGGCAGTAATAGAGGAAGGAACAGAGAACACCTAGTGAGCGTGTTATGGTAAAAAGGGAAAGGTGAAGTTCAGTTAGAAGGATGAATTAATCTTAGAGATAAAGGGGAAGATGATATTAGATTGGTTTATATTGAAAATGCTTTTTTCTAACCTGTTATATTTTAACATTTAAAATATTTCACTATATACTAATAAATTAGGTCACAAGATATTTCTAAGAAAAACCTGAGCATATAGTGGCTCTTTTATTGGAATCAGTGGGGGTGTGAGGAGTAGCTAGAGAACTTTGAAGGAATGTTGGAGATTTGGATAACACCTATGAAGAATGGACATAGGAACAGACTAGAAATAAAAAATTGCCATTTTTGAGTCCATTAAGGACCCATGAGGCTAGAGGTGAGATATGTGGGTTTGATAACACAAAAATCAAGGAATGTAAAAGCCATATAGACAGAAACAAATAAAGCTCTCCCAGCAACAGATAAGTCAAGCAAGTTGAAACTTGAACAGGTGAATCAGAAAGGTTGACTATGTTTCTTGGAAGTGAAATAATGGACTTTTTCTATTCTTCTAAAAGTCCTCTCATAAAGAGATCTTTGACCTTTTGTTTCTGTTTTCTGGGTGCCCCTCAGCTTTACTCTCTGTGTTGTGCTGCATTCTAGAAGAATTATTTAACTGGTTATTCCAGCTCAGTGAGTTGCTCTTCAGTTATATCTATTCAGTGTTCAGCCCATCAGTTGAGTTTTTAATTTCATTGATTGCAATTTTAATTTTTAAGATCTCTACTTTTTTTAATGGCAGTATATTGTCATTCTTTTATTTTCTGAGCATGTTCTTCTTCTAAATTTCTGAATGCTTCTGAGGAGCCATTGCAGAGAAGGGCAGGATGAGTCTGCCACTAGCCAGTGATGCTTTTGCTCCCTGGTTTGCCTGGAGTACACTGCTGAGCTTGTTGGGACTTGGTGCCCACGCCTACCACTTGCATCAGGGGGTAGATACTGTTTGTCTCTGCTTGGTCCAAGGTTTGTGAGTAAGAGAAGTGTGGAAGGATCAACCTGGGTGAACCCATCAGGTCAGTTGTCCTCAGCATTTCCAGCTCCAGGCATTGGCTACCTCTGAGCTTATGACATCACAGTTTCATTTTTAGCAAGTCTTCTCCTTGAATGTTTTGAGCCATGGTTTCCCTGCATCCAGCTGCTCTCCATTTTTTTCTTGCTTTCAGAGATTGCCTGAAGTTTCTGGGTCATAGAATGTAAATCTTATTTTGCAGGATAGTTGTGTAGTCCTTTTCTTTTTAAGAATATTTTCTCCTTTCTTTTTTGTTGTTTTTATGGATTTAGAGTGGAGGGAAGAAGCTACAGCTTGCCTGGTCTACTGACGAGATTCAACCTTCCCCATCACTTTTTTATACCAGAAAATCATACCTTTCCATGATCATTTGTCTTTACATTTCAAAAACTCAATTTAGCTAGGAGCTGAGATAAATAGATTAAGTTGGTGGCTTCTTACTGAGTCTCAATAAAAATTGGGACATAGAGAGTTTTTTTCTCCTTGAAATAGGCATAATTCATTCAGTTCATTGTGCCATCAAGTATACTTGTATCTGCTCCTTTATGCCGCCCTTCTTTTTATCACCGATGAGATCTGTGAAACCTGTCATCTTTCTTTGTGATTTACAAGATAGACTTTTCCAGAGTATGTCAGCTGTTCTGAAGACAATGTTGTTAAGTATCAGATTTGGCAGATCAGATAGATAATGACGTGCCTTGGAAAGACTGGGCTATTGATGAGCCTCGTGTCAAAACTGATTGCCATATAAGGGCAATTTTTCCCTTTCACTGTTTCCCTGGTTTCAATTTCTTTGAGGATTTTTATATCATGGGGCAATTTTGATTCCACATCGAAATTGTGCTGTGGTAACTGTGTCCTAGTCTGCTTTCACATGGCGGTATTTCTAACTGCTAATCATTCTGTGGTCTCCCTGAAGGTGAGCTTTAAGAGTAATGAGCACTTGAGAAACATATTGCCATTTAAAAATAATCCTTTTTGATTACTGTTCTGAAAACAATAAATTCACTCAGTACTACTGTGCTTCTAACAGATTGTTTCATTGGCAAGATTGCTTTCTCTTTCAGAAACACTTTTTGAGGAAGCTTGTATAGAATGTGACCATGGTCTGAGTCCTTATAATGAGCAATTGAGTAAACAAAGGAAAGAAAGAACCCAAGTGTTAAGTCTGTTTGTTTTAGAAGAAAAGTTTCTGAAATGCATTCCCTGGGAGTTTCTGCCATTGAATTAAACTCTTTTCTATTCCCTGCATAGTCATCACATGTCACTCCTAGATCTTCTGGGAATGTCTGCTCCACCAAAGTATGACAGTGGTAGTTCTGTTTTGAATCAGTTCTTTTGCTTATAAAAAAGCTTGAGATTTCCCAGCAAGACATTATGGAAGACAAAGTATTACCCTATCACCTTAGGATCGGCTGGGCTTGGATGCTTGCAGACTGATACCTTTAAGACAAATCCTTGTGGTAATTTCAACGCCCCAGACCCTAGTGCATGCCTGTCTAAGAGAAAGCAGGTCAGTATATGTTGAAGCAAATCTTTCCAGAATTCATGTAAAATTTATACTAAAGTCAGGTTCAGCTTTTTTTCCAGAAATAAATGAGTGATACTTAAATGTTCGATATTTCCATTTGACTTTCAGATGGTGACTTATTTTCATTAATGTGTAACTTGGTTAGTTTGTTAGGATAGAGTATGTTATAAGAAGAAGTTAACCCTTGAAACCTCACTGGCTTTATGTAACTGGGTTTCTTTCTCACTTATGTGACATGTGTAGCCTGGTTCACAGGAGGCTCTGCTCCATGGCCTGTGGTTGCCTCCTGTGAACATGTAGCCTCACTCATCACCAAGGCATGGCTACAGGGGCATGGGCTCTCAAACCTGCTCTTCTCTGCTTGGGTGCAGAAGGAAAATGCTGCCCTTTGGCTCGGTGCATTGGCCCAAACTACTTCTCTTGGCCCCAACAACCTGCAAGGGGTCTGGGACTAATAATCTCTCCTCTGTAGGCAGGGAAGGACCAAGTACTGGTGATCACTGGTAATGTCTGCCACAGTTGGTGTAAAACATTTTGTAGCACACTGTTCCTATTACACTATTTCCCCCTCTTAGTGATTCATAGTGAACACAACTATAAGAAAATACAATGTTTTGGGTTTTGGTAGCAACATTTTAAATGATACAATTGTAGTCTTTAAAGTACATAAAATTTAAACTTTGCATCTAAATCCTGAAGTGGCGAGAAAGAAGGAAGAGTTTCATTTTTGTCTTTCCCTGTCATCTGAAGGGAGAAGTTAGGGCAGGGAACGAACAAAGCATTTCCCTTTGCGTTCCTGGGAATATCCCCGCACACCCCTATGGACATTGGCCCCATTTTATGGCAGCAAAGGTCCATGTTTTCCTGACTGGCAGGACAGCGTCTCAAACCCTGCTTTGACCAACAATTCTTCCTCATCACCACACTGTCTACATCCCTGAAAGTCCCTTAGCCACTCATGAGTCATGTTGCACGTGCATTTCTAACAGATTTCTAATACCATCCCTGAGAATATTTGACTTGGCAATATACACACTGGTGATATGACTGCAAATTTGGATTCTCAGTAGAAAGATGAAGGACTTTGTAGATGTATTCATGTTGAATATGTTCCTCCACTAGGGAATCTGGATTTCTTTAGAGTATGCTACCTGCATACTACCAGCTCTTGCTTACTTTGGGTGAGAAAGAGGTTGGTGGATTACTTATAATTATCCTATAATTTTAAAAGAGAAAAACATAAATATGAATTTACCAGATGATTTTATAATCTATTTTAGGTTACATAAAATAAAGTGTTTTTGTTTATTTTTGTTCATAAATTTATTGAGTGTGATATGTCTTGAAGCAATCTCCAGGCTTCCTCTTACGTGTCTCACAGTAGAAAATGGTCTCTCTCCTTCCACTTTTCTTATTTCTTCTGCTGCAAATCATGGAATCATTTGTTGTTATTGTTGTTGTTTTCATTTTGGATGATAAAATGCATCTTCCCATTTAGCCCTTTCCTCAATGTCAGAACATGATGATCCTCCCCTCTTTTCTTGAATTTTTTTCTTCACATTGCTCACAAGCTGAGTGATGAGATTTCTTACGTAAAGAGGTGTGTCTGCACTTTTTTTCCACTCTCCTTATCAAGTAAAGGATGTAGCTGTTCACAACTGCAACTTCCATCAGCTAGAAGACTGATTTTTTCCACCATTTGTAGGACCTTCTTGTAAATCCATAATATGCACAGTACTGACCACCTCTGTCCACTTTTCCCATAAATTTTGTGTATTCTAAAATAACTTTTTCAAATTAAACAGAATGTTTCTTCCTATAGCCAGTGATCAGCTGTGTTTGAGTGCCAAAGAATGTACTCAGCATCGTCCCTAACCTCTTGTCATGGAATAAGAGGCACATAACTCATATTCCTGAAGTTTCTTCTTTTTCAGATCACTTGGAAAATTCTTTCTAGAAGCCATAACTGTTTCTGTTATATGTATTTTCATTTTATGAAATTCCTGAGCTCTGGACATCTTCTGACATCAGAGCAGAACAAGAAAATTATTACATCTGACGAGGTCCAACATAGAATCAGAAAGTGTTTTAATATAAGCATTCCTAGAAAGCCTAACAACCTCCCCCTTCCATGAATGCCCTGCACTGTGACCTCACGCCTCTTTCCATAGCAGATACTCTACTGTAGCCTCCACAGACCCAGTCCCATATGGAAATCAGACAGAATAGAAAAGAGATAATTTTATCAGGTTTGACTTCTGACCTTTTAAAAAGGTTTAGTCCAAGAGAAGTCAACATATTATTGTGCTTGGTGGTATACTTTTTGATGTGACCTGTACTGCATAAGTACTGGCCTTGTGGGAGCTGTGCACATGGGGAGATGGTATGTTCTATAAGAGAAAGAACAGCATTAACACTGGTCAGGAAAGGCCTCAGAAAGGTGTGGGCACAGATGCCAGCGGGAATGGGTATTGCCTAGGGGAGGTGAGAACTTTCTTCTTGGATTGGATTGGATGGACTGGTAAAAGGTAAACCATGTGCACTGATAGATGAATGACCTCTGAAGCATTAAAAGTTGTGTCTGAAGGTTGCGGGTAGAGGAAGTGCTGGAAGGTAGGACTTAAAACAAGCAGCTACTTTTCTGTGGGGGATTTAAACGGCTCTTGTAAAATCTACACATAGGTCATTCTTCTGCTCAGGCAGGGCACACAGCTGCCCATGGGGGTTACTTTTCTGAGGCCTGGAAGGAGAGACTGCCTTGTCCACCTCAGTTCATGGCACTGCAGTGTCGAGCAGATCATTGTCAGACTTCTAGTGAAAAAGAACCTTGTCAGTCTAATCAAGATGTCATCTCTGGCCAAGAGCCAGGGAGGAGTCAGCCCTGGGAGGCAGAAGATCAGGCTTTGACTGTAGGTGAGCTGCTCACGGGTTGGAACCTGGACAAGGTCTTTATGCTTTCTGAACTTCTGGTTTCTCACCTGAAAGATGGAGACAAAATGCCACCTTGCTTTGGGGGTTGTTAGCATTAAGTGTGATATTTAAAAAGCTTAGCTCAGAAGGGCCACCCAATTAAATTTTGTTCCTTTTCCTATCTTACTTCAGAGCATATGCCTTGAGTGCATTAGATGTCCTTTGCATTAGATGCTTCCTCAATGTTATCAGTGGTTCTCAACCTTCATAATGCCGTGAGCCTTTAATATAGTTCCTGTGGGTCATGATCCACAGGCTGAGAACCGCTGATCTAAATGAAGGGAAGCACAATTCTCAAATCTATTACACCTGCTGATAGCCTTGCCACTACTTCCCTTGTTGGGTTAGTTAACAGGAAACAGGTTCCTAAGGATGTACGGCAGAAAACTGGCTAGTTGTCATATTGATTGATGGTTTGACAAGAGGGCTGGAGGTTTGGCCAGGTCAGTCTGGGGCTATTATCCATGGAGGGCAGCTCAGATAGGAAGCCACAGGGTGGTTCAAGGCCACCCACAAGAGGGAGGGAAGGAGGTGGAAGGTAGGAAATATGTTTTGTCAGCATCTTATTTTTGCCTAAGGATAATGGCTCTGTCCTCATACTTTATAGTGTCACCACTGCGAAAGTGCAGTTTCCCAAAGGAGGAGTTACATTTTAATTAGCCACAAGGTACCTGATTTCTGATGTATCATTCCTTTTCTCCAGGCCTCATTGTTTCAGATTATTTTTGCCCATGTCCGCCACTTGCCTACTTCTTTCATGTGTATCAGAAGGAAACCACCAAGCCACCTGGAAATCCTGTTCCCAGACCTCAGGATATTAATTGTCGAGTTCTCCCCCACCGTTACACAAGTGCTGAAAGAGTGGTTCTCTTTCAAATAGTGTCTTGTCAAAATGCCAGGCACAGTTTGTTTTTGACATTTGCTGCTACTGTTAAATAATAGTCTTGCTTCTGTCATAGCTAATGTTGACTTGAAGGCATTTAGAGGGCATTTCTCAACTCCAGCCTTAACATCTGGGTCTTGACAGATATTTTTCTTGCTTGCCCAAGGCAACTGAGAGTAAAGTTGCAACCTTTGCTTGTCTAAGCTCTAAGAAAATTTTAAATGGGCACGTACTACCTAAAACCTTAGATTGGGTTGTGCACATGTGCATACATACATAAATCAGAGACTAGCAAGTTGGAGTTCCTGAAGTTTTGCCATCCTGGGAATGACATTTAAATAAATTAAAGCAGTGTTCCGTTTTAGGACCCCTCAGATCCACTGTTCTGCCTTGGTAAACCTCTATCAGTTACAATGTCATACTTAATTACAGGTCTTTTTAAAATCAATACACATCTTTATTGTTTTAGTATTTGCTTTGGAGAAGCCTCCGAATACTGGCTGCGAGCCACTTCATAGAGGAGCTGGGCTCTTCGTGGGCCAGTGTTTATTTCTTTCTTGTGTTGCTGTAGAAATTTACTTTCTGCTCCTTTCCCCACTTTTGTGTAAAGGCATCTTTTGAATTTTTGTTCATTAGAAATTTACTTTCTGCTCCTTTCCCCACTTTTGTGCAAAGGCATCTTTTGAATTTTTCCTCCATGTCCTGTAGACAAACATTTAGAGACCTTCTTCTGATGGGATCATTATTTCTGAACCATGCACCATTTATGAGGTAATGGAGGGGAAGGCAAGAAAGAACTGAGCAGGGCAGGAATTGCATAGGAGTTGGCACCGTTTACATGTGAAGAAGCCAAGAAATGAACAGTTGGTTTCAAAATAAATACCAAAGGAATGGTTAATTACACAAGGCTGTTTGGAAGTTTGAGAAACACAGGAGTGTGTCAGTCATTAAGATTTGTGGTCACTAAGGCAACTTGGGTCTGAAGCTTTATACGTGGAGCTACAGATTGGAAACCTAATGGTTCTTCTACCCACTTTTCTTTGACTGTCTCCATGTCTTAAAATTCAATTTCACTTCTAATTTTGAGAAATAATTTTTAGAGATTTCCAAAATTACAAAATCTGAGCATGACTTGTACTACCAGCACCCCCCTTTGGGAGCCTATTACTAGATGGCAGTAGTTTTTCTTCTTCTAAAAGGAATATGGATTCCTGTAAAAATAAAAATGTAATCATTCCACAATGACTCACATATTTCACACAGTCACTTAACTGACATATAAGATTCAAGGAGGAATGTTAGAGCTGGAAGAGACCCTAAAGTTTATCTAGGACAGTCCAATCTTGGCATTTTACAAATGCAGAAGCAAAACCAGACATTGATGATATGTTTGTCCCATGTCACACAGTCAGTGACAGAATCAGACATTTCAGTAGCTTTAACAGGATGTTAACATTTCAGTTTATGAAAGATGGATATTTAATTTTGTAACTATTCAAGATTTATGTCAACGTAGCATATGTGTCAGCAATTGATAGGAAATGGGCATTTGTGGATTATAAATGTTCCTATTATGAAGGACCAGTATTTGTTACCTTAAGTAATAGCTGGTAAATAGCACTGTCTATTATATGCTTTACATATACCACCTCATTTGATTATCCCAATAAAATGGAAAGGTAATTATTATCATCTCTAAGGTATAAATAAGGTCCATACTTTGTATGTGAAGAAGAAACAGAGATTATATACACCCTGCTAAAGTCACACAACTAGTATATACAGCTGGGGAGAGCCCAAGTCCTCATTCTCCCCAAGATACATCTACACTGCCTGGGGGTGTCAAGACAGGAATTGGGAAGTAGTTTGTTCCTGTGAAATGTTAGATGCAGAAACTTACATATATGTGGAAGTCCTGCCTTTGCGCTTTCTAAGTAAATTTAAATTTTAATTGGAGCAACGACAACTTCACTGGTACAATTTTTGGTGAAGGAATGAGTTCTGAGACTTCCTGTTCTGTGATGCAGTAAGTCGGATGTCTCGAAAGAAGAGATGTGGGAAAAGATTATTTGCATCAAGACTTATTCAAGTGGAGATATTTCTAAATCAAAGACTTGGGTTAAATAGTCTCATGATGGTGGATGTAAAGCACACCTTACCAGCTACATTTTCACTTATGACTAAAATTTGAACCTCTAAGCCATTCTGTTATCTTCAATTTTAAGACTGAAAAATACCCAAAATGTTAAGTCCACAAGAGAGTAACTATGAAATGGACCAATTATTTTCTAAATTTTCTCTATATATGCATAAGGAAAAATTTATAAGCATTGTATTTATGAAGTTGAAAGTGATTTGTATATATTTTGATGCTTCATATTTTGACATCACCTTAATGAAGACAGGAGAGTAACAGGATGATGAAGCCAACTGTCAGTTCAAGGACTGTGATTATTACCTATAAATGGAAGAGGCTAATTGTTTCCTTTCCCTCTGACCCACCTTTGCTCTGTAAGGATAGTCCTATTAACCACATTAAACTCCATTGCTCCCTGAGTACATCCTTCCTGAGGAGGCCAGTCAGGAAGCTAGGATGGGGTTGGCTTGTTGTAATCCAAAGCTGACTGCTGTCTCAATTGGGACTTTTGGGGTGACACATGACAGTCATGTCAAAGTGACTTAAACAAGAAATAAAGTTGGCTCATGAAACTAAGAGCAGGACCAGTTTCACATACAGCTGGGTTTGTACGACCTGTGATGGGACTAGCTGCTTCTCATCCCTCACCCTTTCTGCCGTGTCGGTGTTAGTCTCGGGCGCCATGGAGGCAGGATGACTTGGGCAGGCACAGCCTCAGGTCCTCTCCATTAACCTCACACCTCTCAGAAGCCTCTACAAAAGTCCCATATATTACTGGCTCTGGTCAGGTCAGGTGTCCATGCTGAAAATCAATTCCCATGATGGGTTCTCCATAGAGAAAATAGGATATGATGACAGAAATAAGGGTAAATGTAAAATAAAAAAATGATGTCTTCTATCAGAGTCAAAAAGCCATGACGTGGAAGTTGCAAAAGCAAAAAGAGGGAAACAGAGGCAGCAGACAACGAGGAAAGGTGGGGGAGGGGGAGAAACTGTCTGTTGTCTATTTCCCACGAAAACAGCTTTCCTTCCAATAAATGCTTTAAAAAATTGAGTGGTTTTCTGTTTGTTATAACCAAATGACCATGACTAAGATAGTTTGCTAATGTTCTCCTTACCAACTAAAGCTGGATTCCAGGTGCGAGGAAGTGATAGATACGCTACGGATAACTGTGCTCCTCTGTAGAGAGAGAAGCCTGCTCTCCAAGCGTCATGAGAACATTCTTTGGGGCAATTATATGCATGGTTTAAACTAAATGATCTTTGGAGGCTCATGCAGCTTGAGATTCTGAGGTTCTCTGGTTCCATGCAAAACTCACCATTTTTCAATGTTTTTTCCCCCACCCAGCCAAACTTTCTCATTTGATGTAGTGGAACAGGCTCCTGATTACCTACATGGGTAAGCACCAATTGGCCATGCTTCCTTTTAAATAGGATTTTTCTTTGCAAATCAGAACACTTAGGTCAAAGGGGCTGGACACATTGTTGACACACAATTGCCTTGAATCAGAGATAGATCACAACTAAATGTTTTAGATTCTTGTTAGAAACAAAGATTGGGAAAACTAGGAAGAAAGATTCTAGAACCTCTCCACGAAATCCATCCCACATTCATAGCTGCTTTTATCTTCCTTTGGCATTTATCAAACACCAGGTCAGAGGGAGTGGAAGATTAATTTGGTTATTAAGATGATAGAAACACATTTTATTCAGTTTCTCACGCAAGGCCCAAAGTAGGCAGGCTATATTATAGAATCATGATTTGACAGAAAAACCGCTACTTTTGTTCCCATGTGTCACAGAGATTCAGTATGACCAATAGGCCAGTTTTCAGGGCTGCTTGTTGGTCCCATCTTGCTCGGTCATCATGAAGGAATCCAAGTGGAACACCACCAGCTCCAGCCTTAGAACGCCTTTCTGAAAGCCTTTCTGTGGAGTAGTCCAGGAGTATCACCTTTAGTCATCTGGCAGAGCTCCCTACCCTACCCAGCTAAACAACTTTGATTTTTGGCAAGTCAAGTAATTCCATTGGGGTAACATGTCTTTAGAATTTCAGAATAAAATTCTTTTATCTTGCCAAAACCATTATGTCCTTTCATAGTAAAGTTGATACTACAGGTCATTCTCCCCCAGATGTCATCATAAACTCCTTTCTCTATATATAATTACTGGAATGAGTATAGAATGGAGAAAAAAAAATCTCACCATTTCAGTGTAGGGAGATGTTACATCACTTTTGGCAACAGAGAAAGGCTCTGAGAGCTGGACTTGGAGATAAATGCCAGAAACTCATCCCTTTATGGATTGTTTTATAATGACCCTGTTCTCCCCTGAGAATTGACTTTTATTTTTTTTCTATTGGCTAACATTAGTTCTTACTTGTCCTGGGAAACTGCCTGTTTCAACTCGCAATTCATAAGCAAAGAATGAAGTTCATGTGCATAAGGATTGGAGAACAGGAGGATGTACAAGTCTTAGCTGGGCCCTTAGTGGCTGACTCCTAGCACTCTGGGAAGCTGAGGCAGGTGTTTGAGAATAGGAATTTGAGACATCCTGAGCAAGAGCAAGTCCCTGTCTCTACTAAAAATAGAAAAATTAACTAGGCTTGTGGTGGGTGCCTGTAGTCCCAGCTGCTCAGGACGCTGAGGCAAGAGGATCACTTGAGCCCAGGTGTTTGAGTTTGCTGTGAGCTATGATGATGCCAAGGCACTCTGCCCAGGGTGACAGAGATTCTGTCTCCAAAAAAAAAAAGAAAAAAGAAAAAAGAAAAAAAGGTACAAGTCTTTCAGCCTGAAAGGATTTATCCCTTGTAGAATTTTGTTACTTATAATCCATCCTAATTTTATATATCCTAATATTAAAAGTGAATGTATTCCACCACTGAGTGATTTATTCAAGAATAAAAAAATACATTATTTAATGTTTGCTATTAAATAATTAATCTGTGCCATCCAGCAAATGACAACCTCCTTCCACTTCTGTGCACAGTGAGGGGCAGGGCTATCTAGTAAGTAGAAAGGCTCTGGATGAAGGTCCAAATATCAGGGGTCTAGCTTTAGCTCTGCTACTGACTTTCTAACCCACTCAACAACTTTGAGTCTCTCTTTCTTCATCCCTAAAATGAAGCCAGAAAGAGCTGATCTTCAAAAAAGGCAACAGAGCCTCCCCAAAGCTTGGGGTCCTGTCTCGGCTGCTCACTTGAGAAAGTTATTTTTCTTCCATTTGCCTTGACTTTTTTTTAATCAAAAAGATCAGAGACATTCTGGGTTGATGTGAGGATCAAATAACCCAAAACATGCAAAATATTTAAAAGAGAGCTGGGTCATATAAGTGCTTAAATGTAATTATTAGTAACAATACCATCTAAAATCTCTCCAAGTCATGAATAAGACCTTGTCCTACACACCACAGAGCTGTAACAGGAGGACTGGATTTTCCAATAAGATTTGGAGAAAAAAAAAATCTATGTATGAGAAAATTAGAAAACAATAAAAAATTACCTGATTTAATAAAAGGTTGATTCTTCCTCCTTTCAGAGAATACCAATAAAAATTAGAAAATATAGACCTTGGTGAATCTGGGAGTCAGGGCCTTTCTTTATAACCACAGTAACTTTTGTTTGGAGATGATCTACAGACATCACCAGAAGACCTTGTCATTTCTCCACACCCTGCTTCCCCCAAGGACTGGCTCCTCTCCAGTCTGCCCACAGGAAGAAATAATAGCACATTCTCTCGAATCTATTGGACTGAAAGTAAATAAAGGTATAAAAGGACCTAAGCTGTATAAAGCAGCTATGATGGGTAGATACCAAACTATGTGCACTAGATTCAAGAATCAAATTATATATCTCAATCTTCATCAAGATTCCAACTATATACTTGAATCGATATATTTTTGATTCAAAAACCTATAAAACAGCCACAATTATGTTACCATTCACCACCACAGAGAAAATCATAATTTCAAAAAGTAGTAATCATGTAGACATCATTTTCTGGTCACAGGATGCATCAAAATTAAAAATTAGTCAGGATTGGAGATTAAAGACAGTGGCTGAGTAACAGCTTCCCTGCAACTAGGCACAATGAGTCTGGGGAGACAAGACTATAGGCATCTCTGACCAGTGGGATCTGCCTATAATCATCCCTTTGAGGATACAGGGAGCCAGCAAGGGACTTCTGGACCCCAAGAGGAGGACAAAACAGTGGAAAACTGGCAAGTGGTTGCGTGTGTTTTATTGACCTAAGCACGCCGGCAACCATAAGTACAAACAGCAGTGAGACTGCAAAATGGAAAGGCCTTACCTGTGAACTATTTTGGTGTTCTTGGACTTGGCACTCAGTTGAACTGCCTTGGGTAGAGCTTGAGCAGGAGTGTGGAGAACTTTGGGCATTGTCTGGGGCCCCAGACTGAGCCACTGAGCTGGGCACAGGAAACCATTGTGAAAGAACTGCCCCAGCAAGCTCTTCCCTCAAGGTCCCAGAGCAAGGATCAGGTGGGACAGTGTAACCTAGTGACTGAGCAGCGTAAAGGTGGATACTGAGCTGCCTTATAGCCTTAATCCTTAGGGGCAGAGTGAGACAGTTTTTGGGACACTGGAGCCTTGGGCTGTTGCCCTGGGTAGAGCGTTGTAAAGTCACAGCTTATAGCAACCTCAAACTCCTGAGCTTGGTGCCGCCCAGACCTCCATAAGAGCTGTGCAGCAACCCCTGACCGGTGACCTGCACCCACCGGGCCTCCGCATTCTCTGACCAGGAGCTGCAGGAGCCATACAACCCTGCGTCCTCCTGTGCCCTCCCAGCCTCCACACTAGCTCGTTCATCTGGCCAGGGACTCTGGTAGCTGCATGACTTCTGGATCCCTCCCTGCCTCTGCGCAGAGCCCTTCTCCTGGCCAGAGACTGCTGCAGCCTTGGGGTCTCTGTGCAAAAGTAATTGGGCACCAGGCACTCCCAGAACCATGCACAGCACCCCCAGCCCTGTTGCTGGATCCGGGTGTGTCACACACCGGAGCTGCTTCCACAACAATAGAGTGATCCTGCTGGGGTCTAATCTTGGAGAGACACCTCCCCAACTCTGAGGATGGCCAGAGGCAACAGTGAAAAACAATCATGAGGCGAAATCAACAGAAAAACTCTGGCAATATGAATAATCAGAGTAGATCTGATTATTCCCCCAAGGATCAATGGGGCAGAAATAGCACAAGACCCCATGCACAAACAAATAGCTGAGATGTCAAAAATTGAATTCAGCATCTGGATAGCAAATAAGATTGAATTAGAATTCCAAAAGTTATCTCAAGAATTCAACAGATTCAAAGACCAAGTGACCAAAGATTTTGACACATTGAGACAAGAAGTTGCATCCTCAAAGATCTGAGAAACACAGTAGAATCCCTCCGTAACAAAATGGAGCAAGGAGAAGAAAGGATTTCTGATACTGAAGACAAAGCTTTCGAACACTCCCAAACCCTCAAAGAAGAAGAGAAATGGAGAGCAAAAACAGACCACTCTCTCAGAGAGCTCTGGGATAATTAGAAGAAAACCAATATTCGTCTTAGAGGGATCCCCGAAAATGATGAAGTGGCTTCACAAGGCACAGAGTCTCTTCTCCATGAGATTATAAAAGAGAACTTTCCAGATATGCCAAGAGATTCCAAAATTCAGATATCAGACAGTTTCAGAACTCCAGCATGACTCAACCCGAATAAGACATCCCCCAGACACATTATAATCAATTTCACTAAAGTTAATATGAAGGAGAAAATTCTGAAAGCTGCCAGACAAAAGAAAACCATTACCTGCAAGGGGAAGAATATTGGAATAACTGCAGATCTCTCTGCTGAAACCTTTCAAGCTAGAAGAGGATGGTCATCAACTTTTAATCTCCTAAAACAAAATAACTTTCAACACAGGATCCTGTACCCAGCTAAACTGAGCTTCATTTATGATGGAGAAATTAAATACTTCAACGACATTCACATGTTGAAGAAATTTGCCACAACTAAACCAGCTCTCCAGGACATTCATAGACCTATCCTCCATAAAAACCAGTGCAATTCTCCACCACAAAAGTAAACTCACCCACCCACCCCCAAATTTTTGATCAAATTCCAACATCCACAGTCGCAAAAGGATTATAAAGGTCCACCAGACTCTTGAAAGGCTTATCAATATTCTCAATTAATGTGAATGGTTTAAATTGTCCTCTAAAGAGGCACAGGTTGGATGATTGAATACAAAAACTCAAGCCAGATATCTGCTGCATCCAAGAATCACATCTTACATTAAAAGACAAATATAGACTCAAGGTGAAGGAATGGTCATCTATATTCCAGGCAAATGGAAAGCAGAAAGAAGCAGGCTTTGCAATTCTGTTCACAGATGCAATAGGCTTTAAACCAACCAAAATAATTAAGGATAAGGATAGACACTTCATATTTGTTAAAGGTAATACTCAATATGATAAGATCTCAATTATTAATATATATTCACCCAACCACAAAGCACCTCAATTTATAAGAGAAACTCTAACAGACATGAGCAACTCAATTTCCCCCACTTCCATACTAGCTGGAGATTTTAACACCCCTTTAGCAGTCCTGGATAGATCCTCCAAAAAGAAGCTAAGCAAAGACATTTTAGATTTAAATGCAACCATTCAACATCTGGACTTAACAGATATCTATAGTACATTTCATCCCAACAAAACTGAATACACATTCTTCTCAGCAGCCCATGGAACATACTCCAAAATCAACCACAAACTAGGCCACAAATCTAACCTTAGCAAATTTTAAAAAATAGAAATTATTCCTTGCATCTTCTCAGACCATCATGGAATAAAAGTTGAACTAAATAACAACAGGAACCTGCATACCCATACAAAAACATGGAAGCTAAACAACCTTATGCTGAAGGATACATGGGTT
>CAUYPK010024028.1:0-28765 GCA_963574355.1 Loris lydekkerianus
GTCCCTTGCTGGCTCTCTGTATCCTCAAAGGGATGATCGTAGGCAGGTCCCACCGGCCAGAGATGTCTGGAGTCTTGTCTCCCCAGATTCGCCAAGCCCAGTTACAGGGAAGCTGTTACTCAGCCGCCATCTTTAATCCACCACTACATTTCATAGATTTCATAGCTTAATTAAACTTTGTCAGGGGTGTCCAACCTTTTTTCTTCTATGCTGTAAAATGAAAGAAGAAGAGTTATTTTCGACCACACATTAAATACACTAACACTAATAACAGCTGATGAATAAACCTGTAGCTCAGTGATTAGGGTGCCAGCCGCATGCACTGGGGCTGGGGATTTGAACTCGGACCGGGCCTGCTAAACAAACAAAAAAAATAGCCAGACATTGTGGTGGGCACCTGTAGTTCCAGCTACTAGGGAGACTGATGAAAGAAAATTGCTTGAGCCCAAGCAATTGCTTGAGGTTTCTGTGAACTGTGAAGACATAGCACTCTACTGAGGATGACATAGTAAGACTGTCTCAAAAAAAAAAAAAAAACCCCGCAAAAAAGTTTCTTGCCTACCTTTTGTAATATCTGATACCACAGGTAAGTGAAAATAGTCATCAAATAATCATTATATGTCCCGTGGGCCAGAGATTGGACATCCCTGCCTAAAACAAATCTGTCAAACTAAATTACACATTAAAATATATTTATTGAGAACCCATTATATGATAAGATCTATGAGTTATGCTTAAGCTCTGCTTTCAAAGACTTTATACTATAATTAGAAAAGCAGTTAAAGAACAATAGAAGGTATCTTCTATTATTTGTTAGAAATGCATTTTAATTGCCCAACATCTGAATTCTGCCCTATTTTGGCAGGAATTCCCTTTTGTTGTTGTTGTTTTTGTGAGTCTTGGTAGAAGGCAAGGAGATCTCCTTAGCCCCTGACAGCTATTGTTTGTGAACATGGCAGAGATTCATTGGATTCTTCCACCTAGAGCTTTGACATTGAACAGCAGATGAAACAAAAACAACAAAACCAAAGAAAGAGAGAGTGTTTAGAATTCACTAATGGTGATAGCACACAGTCCAGACGCAACAGTGCCTGGCTATGGTGTTTTAACCCAAGCTCCCCATGCTTCCTGCTTGTAGGCTCTGGTTTTGATCCAATTTTTAGTCCTCGTTATCAATATATCCTTTTGATTCTATAAGCTGCCTTATCTAGTTCTGGATAAATTAGCTAAAACTTGTTTCTGTTGCTTGTAATCAGTAGCTTTGACTGGCACCAACAGTGTGCAATTATAGGCCCTGTAATGATGATACTAGTTAACATTTACTGAAGGCTTAATAAAATGTTTGGTTTTTTTACATGCACCATTACATTTAATGCTTCAAAGAAACCAATGAAGTTGATAGTTTCTGGGGGGAGGGTTGCTTTTCTTGGGGGGGGGGGTCAAGAAAATATCTAAAATTAAGATGAATTAGTTAACTTGCCAAACAAAGGTGGCAACTGACTGAAATGGGATTTGAACCCAAGAAGTTTCACTAAAAAATTTAGGGCTTTGACAACTATACAGTATCTGTCCCTTTTCCTTATGAAATGGGGGTCATCCATGGGTTATCAATCTGAGAAGCAGATCATGAACCCTTGGATTTATATGGCAGAGGGCAAAAGAAGAATTTGTTCAGAGAACAAATGTCTGGGGCAAGTACCATGTTGTGCTTGTTGGTCCTGGAAGCTGTAGGTTTCTATTAGGAAAGAAGACTGGCTTGCAGTGTAAAACCAGACCATCAGTCAGGAGTTTAGGCTGAAAGCAGTTGTCTTAATAGAGCAATAAAACTACTACTGTCTTAGCTGTGAAAACAGTACAAAAATTCTATTTTATGTGAATAAAATATGATTGAGATCAAAATGTGTAAGAGGTATCATTTTTAAGCATTGCATTGCCATGATTTTGTCAATTGTAAAAGAAGACCAGCTGCATAGGATTGATTTTGATTATCAGTGCTAGACACAGAAGTTCATAGCTTTACCTATTTATAGGCGAAAGCAAATGAACTAATATTTATCACGGTCATGGAGCACAGAGATCTAACAAATCTTTGTCCTCATGTACTCAAGAACCTCTTCCCACAGCAGTCATGTTAAAGGGCTGGCTGTATGCCTTTAGTAGGCCTTTGAGCTTTGTTCTGATTGCATTATAGTTAATTGACTGTTCCAGAGAATGCTTAATTCATAGTCATCATCATCAATATTTATTGAAGTTTTCCCTCTGGACTTTCAAGGGTATAATGATGTATTTTCCCAGAACAAAGAAGAAAGAAAACACATTTTATTTTTTCTTTGCATCTTATACACAAAATTATATTTAGAGTTCCTCTTCTACTGCTGACATTATGTCCTTTTTAGAAAAGATATAGGAAAATGATATTTGGTGAAAAATGTTTTCATCATGTTGTAAGGGAGAGGGAATATTTTGGTAAAAATGCTACCATTACATAAATTCTTTTTTCACTGGACCATGTTCCAACTGGGGTTAAAGCCTACTAGGCAGAGAAAACTGTATTAAAATCTTCTAGTTTTTGATCGAAACAATCCAGCTCTTATGTTTTAAGATGCAGAGATAGCTTGGTTCAAACTTGCTCTAAGGAAGTTTATGGTTGCTCTTAAGAGATAGCATAGGTAATTAGGGTACTCATCAGATCATCAAATTATTCTAACAAATAAGTAATATTTGTATATTTCTTATTTATAAGCACAAATAAATATAAATCTCAAGTCGACCAATAAATTAATTTCCCAAACATAGCTGGCAATTGGTGACAATCTGGTCTATACTTAGTCATCTTCAAGGAAAAATGTTCACACAAAGGTTATAAACTTCCCATGTGGCAAACTGGGGATGGTCAGTAATGAAGATGCCTGGAGTTGGATGAGTAGGAATTATGGCAAACTAACAAGGGCAAGCCTGTTCATAAAGGCAGCCACATACAGCAAAAGCTGACTGTAGTCATGTGGGAAGGAAACCCTAGTTGCCTGAGTTTGGAGAGAAGTCAGATATTCAAATTTTCACTTTTAAAGTTTAGCAACTAATTAATTTGTTAATATAGTGAGCCAAACTAAATGTATTATAGAGTCTGAAATCAGCCTGGGCTGTCAGTTTAAAACCAATAATCTGCAGACATGTATAAAATCAGACCTAGCATTTCTTTTAAAATCTTTCATAAACTTGAAATTTTCTTCTTAGATTGGAAATCAGTCTTCACTATCTATAGTACGCCATGTATACCAAAGGAAATTTGACTTACCCTGAAGTCTTCTCTCAAAGCATACTGGATAAATGGATCCCAACCAATCTATCAGCCATAGATATGTAACTGAGAAGGAATCTTAAACCAGAATATCTAGAACCCAATATAAAAAATTATAAAAACTTTTAAGTTTGGAGTCAGATAAATGTGTCAAACTCTAGCTTTGAAATGTAGTTCCTGTGTGATCTCTTTGATAACATTTATTCTCATTCATAATTTGAGCCTGGTACCACTTGTGAGGAGTTAAGTGGAGAAAAACAAATGCAAAATTCCTAGAACATGTATAATTTGAAGAACATTCTGAAAAGCTGTTAGTTCCTTTTCTACTAAGAATGCAGAGGGACAGATGGAAAATCTGAGAGTTAGAGATGGAAACAGTCAGTCTGTAGCCTTCCTATAAGGTATCCACAATGGTTAGATTTATGTTTGGCTACACTACTTAAAAAAGAAAATAATGTTACTTAAAGAGGACAAGTCTACAGGAAGCAATTTGGGATGACTATGCAGATCTGTTCCATGATCTCTTCAGGGATCCTGCTCTTTCCACCACTCTGCCATTGCTGAGATACAACCCTTTCCCCAAAGTCCAAGATGGCAACCTCTGCATTCCAGGTGTCAGGAGGGAGAAGCAGCAAGAAAGAGCAGGGACACACCAGTTGTCTCTTAAGGAAGGTTCCTAAAATCTGCCTCGGAGAGTCAGCTTATTGGCCAGAACTTAGACACGTCATGGCAACATTTGCTACATGAAAGACTGGCATATGTAGTGCTTATTCTGAGTGATGAAGGAGCTCAGGAAATATTGTCCCCAAACCTCTTCTGGTATAAAGAGTATTTAAAATAAAGGCCCCTTAGAGATCAACAGACATTTGAAGGGGCTTTCTGTCTATCTTCATAAAAAAACTGACCCATCAAAGAGAACAACTGTCTTCTCCTACCTGACCCAAATATTTTAAATATTTTACCTTTTAGATTAACTTAATTTTCAAAAACAATTATTTATAAGTCAATCTTCTCCTATCCATTTATTTTCCCAAGTATCTGTTCATCCTCCTTAGTAACTGCATATTGTCATTCAATAGAATTACCCATACTCATCTCTTCCCCACTAAAATGAGGGCATATAAACTTCTGGACTCCATTTCATAATCATTCTGTTACTGTCCCCATGAATAGTAAATAACTTTATAATCTCTTTCTTTTATTTATCTGCCTTATTGTAAATTAATGTTTCTGCAAACCTTCCCGAACCTTCGAGAGGTGAAGGGAAAGTTTTCCCTCTCACTGGTAAGCTTCATCTGAAGGACATCTCATCAATAAATAGCCACAAGATCCATGGCTCATGATAGACAAGAGCTTTCTGTCACTTGGATGAGTTTTGAAAGTGTCCCAAAGATCACTGTGTTTTGAGAGGCTTTCTTTTCTTTCTTCTGTTTATCATGGGTTGTTCCTTTTTCTTCACTTCCTTTTCTCCCTCCCTTCTCTTCTTTCCTCCCCTCTTTCACTCAGAAATTAGACATAAGTTAAAGTCCTATTGTATGTGATAAACTTTGTTCCTTTATCTAAGTCTGTTATTGAGAAATAGTGTTCAATCTTGTGAAGAAAGAAATAGTTCTGAGAAAGGCTTGCTTCTATTTTTTTTCACATTTACATTGAGGATTTTAGAGAATGTTAAAGCTAAGAAAACTAGCAATGCTGTTTGAAAATTAATATATAAAAGAAATCTAAAATTCTTTTTTCCCCATTACTATACATCTCTGTTTGTTGCTAGAAGTAAGTAGGTGCCCACAGAAACAACAAAAGATGGACAACGAGGACTGAGAAAATCATTATCATGGACACCTATCCCTAGTCAGCCCGCCCATTCTTATCTCCCATAAGAATTAATGAAAATGGAACAGGAAGGCAGAGTAAGCAACTGGTTATTTTTGTTTGTAGTGTGAACACTCACTAAAATAAGAATGGAAGTGTGTCAAGATACCTCTTTGTCCTCCATAAGTAAAAAGGCCTCTGGGGGATAGACTGTAAGTTGTCCCATAATAACACATTTCCCCTTTCTCCACTTCAACAGAAATTTTAGACTAGAATATGACCATTGTGGGAGGTTGAAGAGTCAGCTATATGAAAAAGAAAAGGAAGAAAAGAAGGGAAGGAAAGAAGGGAGAAAAGAGGGAAGTAGGGAAGGGGAAAAGAGAAGAGAGGGGAGAGGAGGAGAGGGGAGGAAAGAGGAGAGGAGAGGGAAAAGATGTTAGTATATACAAAGATCCAAAAAAGAAAGCAAATAAAATAACATCATGTTAGTTAAGATGCTCATAAAGTTAAGATGCTTCACTGAAACATACAGGTCAATGTTTAGATCTTAATCACTGTTGTCTAAACCTCTCATGACTGAAGAATTAGGTCAGAGATTTCCAACATGCAATCTTTGGTATGCACTTCAATTGTCAGTGCAGAATGAAGGGAAATGTGTTTGGACAGACTATTCCAGGAATAGATGGGAATGTAATTGACACTAAGGCATTTGTTTTAACAAAAAAGAAAAAAAAAAAACAACGGGCATTGTGAAACTCTCCTTTATTTACATACAGTATAACTAAGAGTAAATAAGAGTAGATCACACTGAAAGTGAACAACGCACGGTGATGACCAGAGCTATTTATTGCTTTGTTGTGGTCAGATGATAAAACAGAGTCGCTCTAAGTTTTAACCAAGCAAAAATTGTTCTAATTTTGCCATCAAAGTATACTCAAAAGGTAATAAGCTGGGCTTTGAAATCTTACTTGCAATATTAGAATCTATAAAATTATTTTTTTCTAAATTTGCTAAATATGCATTACTTCTTGGAAGTGTTCTTTATGCATGTGAATTTTCATTTTAAATAAACTTGGGTAACACATTTTCTGAATGTGTAAATAGATTGTGAAAGAAGAAAATCACGTATTCTTATCACTCAAGACAGAATGAAATAATTATAACCAATGATTTTATGTAGACAGACTTTAGGCATGAAAAGAAATCATTAGGTGTCTGTTGGTAAATTCAAGATTTGCAAGGAGCCAAAATTTTGATTTGTCTCACTCTTTATGTCTTAGGAAAATAGAGCTCACTACAAATTGGAATGGAGATATCTAACCTGTAATTGACTCTTTTTTTTTCAAAATATGTACAAAATCTTGATACTATTTTTTAATCAATTCATAATTTCCAAGTCATGGAAAATCTTGATATTATTAAATAAACAACATTAACACAAGACACTCTAACTTTATAGAAGCTATCATGTCTTTGAATTTACCGTGAATCTTCAGAAAAGGCATCCCTCTTTCTCCCAATATTTACCTACTTTTTTTCTATTAGTCTGTACATAAAATACATCTGTATGCAACATACAGACATATCAACAGTCATGTACAGCAGTGTATATACAGACACCTATATAGAACTACACTTAAATATTTTCCTCACAGACAAATACACAAAGTAATAGAGCACACACACTAAACATAATCCTTTTTTTTTTTTTTTTTTGCATGATTTTAACTGGCTCTTGCTTCCTGAATTCCATATAGTGAACTGCAAAAATGAGCGAATAAACTCAGAACATGATCCTAGTTTCAAGGCATAAATCTTAATAGAATGGCCCAACGTATTTACTACATTAAGTATTGCTTGAAAATGTACTTATAAAACAAAAATCATGGTAAAAATGGGTGGGACTTCATGTTAAAGTTCATTATGATTATTTTTTCTAGCCCAACTGTTCACATTCTCCACATTAATCTGCCTTGGAAAGACCTTGAGAAATTCAGATTGGTTCAATTTTACAAAAAATTTTAGGGTTACTATGGAATTAGTTGTTTTGTTTTGAATTTTCCCACTGACATGCAACAAAGGACTAGTATCATTTCCTTCTCAATGAATTAAAAAGTTGGTCAGGTATCACTTTGTTTTGATGTGGACTGTGCTGTTCCCTGTTTCTCATCGTTAAACCACCTTTCTCATTCAGTTAGTGATGTGTGTGATCTCTATGAAGTGGACCATTCTGAAGGGCACTCTCATTGACAACACAATTGGCTTTATGAAACTTACTCTATTTTCTCTGCCAAAAAATCTATTTGAAACACAGCCAATGTCTCATTCCAGGAAGAGGAAAGGATATCAAGAGTTTCCATGGCAATCAGTCAATGGAACTAAATTAGGCAGGAAACCTCTTCAGAATGCAAACTACTCTTGCAAAACAGAGTGGTTTGAAATGTCCAGGAAGTGTGTCACAGCAAAATGAAAGGAATAGAGATATGAATACCTCCATAATGTAAACTCTCTAACCTTAAAATAAACAATTAAAAGCTAGTCTTTGTCCTACCAAAATAAACTCCCAAACAACTGTCATTTCTAATCAAATCCTTTGTTCCAGTCAGCTTTAGATTTTTTTATTTCTTATCACTTGTGATCAACATCATGTACGGATATAACTAATTGTTTATATAGGTAAGGATAATTTCTTTTATGTTACTGTTGTTAAATTTAGTATTTATGAAATTATGCAAACTTCATAAGCTATTTTTTTACCAGAGAAATCAAAAGGAACCACTAAAATTTATTTTGATGCAGAAAAAAAAGAAGAAATAGATTCCTTAAATTAGAGAAAGAAATTGGACTTTTAAAAATGGTACTATTCATGATAGTATTGATTATTGATCATTTAAAAAATATCATTCTACTTCCTGGAGTGGAAAAAAAGGAATGAGTCTTGGAATTCCAGAAAATAGAAAAGTTAGAAAAAACCAGGGATTCCTCACTTTCCAGTCAATTGCCAAAACTTTATACTAGTTTGCTTGGAAATATGATCACAGTCTTTAAAAATATTTATTTTTAAAAGGTTTTCAGGCCACATAAGTACTCCCTGCCTCCTACTGCCCCCTTTAAGAAGAAAGTTGTTGGAACAGATATCGTTAAAGCAGATGGATTTATGACAAAAAATATTTAAACAATTCCTAAAAATCTATTAATCACTGGTTATCCCAGCCTTTTCAGTTAAATTATTGTTCTTATTCTTAGCAAGATTACAGGGTCTTGGCTGGGTACAGTAGCTCACACCTGTAATTCCAGTATTGAGGGAGGCTGAGACAGGAGGCTTGCTTAAAACCAGCATTTCAAGACGAGCCTGAGCAATATAGGAAGATCCTAGCTCTGCAAGAAAATTACAGGTATAGCCAGGTATAGTGGCACACATCTGTAGGTCCAGCTACTTGGGTGACTGAGATGGAGGATCACTTCAGCCCAGGAATTCAAGGTTAGAGTGAACTGTGATCACGCCACTGAACTCCAATCTGGACAACAGAATGAGACCTCATCATTTAAAAAGAATAATCTCTCTTGATATTGAACACATAAAATTAACAAGGATATTTATCTTAGGAGAGGGAGGTTTTAGAAATCTTTGTCTCAAATATTCTGGCCTTAATTTCCATGTGAATTATAAAGCATAATCTCAGGGCTTACTGTTTATAATATTAAAGGGCACATTTTGACACCAACTACCTGATGAAACTGTTCCTGACATCAATGTGCTAAGCTTTTCTGGACCAGAAACAGTTTTGTACAGACATAGTTCAAACATGACACATCAACATATCACACACACTTGGACACACACACGCACACGCACACACACACATAATCATCCAACAGTTCCCACCCTTCACTATTTAAGGGTTACTCATAAGGTGTTAATTCACCCCTAGCATGAATTTCTTGGACCCCCCACAGTCCATGGTCAAAGAATGTTCTTAGGCAAAGAGACTCAAAAAGCACTATTTATTCTAAACAGTTGAGTGACTTAGAAGATGACAAAAAAAAAAGAGAGAGAGATAAAAAAAATTTTAGAGTACTATTTTTTGCCTGGTTGCTGGGGACAAATTGTTCCTATAATGAATAAAGTTCCTCCTGACCCAAATATCTAAGTGCGCTTAGATAGAAGGGAGTTTTTAAATTTAGGATCATTTATAAAGGCAACAAAATGGCAGGTGACACAATATAGAATGAGAAAACTGTGTAATTTTTCTTGTGTTTTTAACTTAGACATGAATATGGATGCAAAAAATTAAGATTAGAGTCAGGGTAATTAACTTCTAAACTCTTCTCACTAAAGGACTTCATAAAACCAGTTTAAGGAAAACTTCTCACTCTGCTTCTTTCTAATGCTTCTTGCTTCTTACTTCCTGATAATGTCCTTGTCTAAATTGCCACCTTCTGTGATGTTATGTTCCTCCATAGGACCACCTCAGAACCATCACTACCTTGACATAAGATCTTAATCACAACTCCAGAGAAATCTATTTCTGTGTGTTGATGATAGAAAAAACATAGTTTTGCTCAGTACTATTCCTAAAGACATTGCTTTCCTCTGATAGGATTTTTTCAAAAGGTCTTGTGTTTCTTTTACCACAAGAAATATGCCATTCTTATATCCTTAGTAAAGTAGCATTGCAATTCCCAACTCTGTATTTCTGACATAAGACAGGATGCATCAGGGAGAATTATTTCCTATTTTGGCTTTCTCTAAGAAAAGGAAAACTTCCAACATTTTTACCTCCATGTAAAGAAGTCTTCATGCTCTTGGATATTTATCTGCATCTTTAATCTACCTAGTAATAATGCCCTTGGAGTTGGTTGCCTGATGTTTTACTGTTTAATAACATCGTTCTCAGTAATACATAATTGGGCCTGTATTAAGGAAAATAGGCTGGAGAAATGGTCTTACTTATTTTGGCCCACCTAAAACTAAGACTTGAGCTTTACCAAAATATAAATAAGAATAGCACATGAAAAAGCAGCACACAAAATAAATAAATGGGATTTAATTAAACTGCAAAGCTTCTGTTCAGCTAAGGAAACAACCACCAAAGCAACCTTTCCCAACCTTTAGAATGGGAAAAGAGTTTGTATATTATGAATTGGACAAAAGCTTGGTAACTAGGATCTATAGAGAACTCAAATTAATCAATAAAAAAAGAATCAGCAATCCCATTTATCACTGGGTAAGATAAATGAATAGAATCTTCTTTAAAAAAGACAGATGAATGGCCAACAAGCATACGAAAAAATTCTTAGTGTCCCTAATCATCAGAGAAATGCAAATCAAAACTACCCTGAGATACCCTAACCCCAGTGAGAATGGCCCACATCACAAAGTCTCAAAGCTGCAGGTGCTGGCATGGATGTGGAAAGAAGGGAACACTTGTACACTGCTGATGGGACTATAAACTAATACAGCCTTTTTGGAAGGAAGTATGGAGAATCTTCAAAGAACTTAAATTAGACCTCCCATTTAATCCTGCAATCCCATTACTAGGTATGTACCCAGAAGAAAAAATATCTCTTAACCATCATGCCTTCTTTAACAAGTGGAGTAAAGTCATCTGTGTTACAAGGTGATGGTTCTCAGCCTGAGCAAAATCCCACATCGCTGCACATCACAGGCTCTCAGAAAATGTTAACTCCCTTTCCCCTTTCTTCAAAGCAGAGTTTTTTAACCTTTATTAATCTCACATGGATACAGGGCTCCCCCCATCAGGGCTGGACAGGAAAACCCCCCCATTCTCTAGGCCTGGGTGAGCTCAGAAATCGGACACCCACCTCTGGACACAACCAGGCTGCCCATTCCAAGCCACACGCTGTGGACTTAAGCAAGGTCATGAGCAAAGCAGCCTGAGAGGTTGGGGGCAGTTCCTCCTTGAGTAGGGAGTTAAGGCCCCAATTCCCTGTGTAAAGCAAAAACTTCAAGGACTATACTCCTGTGCTAATTGTAAGATTATTTTAGGATTATTTTCTGCCTACAAACCTCTGGGCAATTATGACACAATTCTCCAAGACCCCTTACCTCAGGATAGGAAAAGCAGCATTTAAACCCCCTAGACTGAAAACTGTGGGGTTTCCCACACCTCTTCTGCTGGAGGTTCTGTTCCCCTTCTTCTGTCTGCCCTCTTTTGCTCATCAGGCTTATCAATCTTTCTCCCTATCAATAAACTATCCTCCCACTTAACGAAGTGGTCTGTGCTTTCATTCTTCATACCCTGAGACCAAGGACTCAGCTTAGAGAGAAATTCTGGCAACAACCACACCCTTGAACCTATAGTTAAACTTCTACAGCACACTTAAATTATGTTGATCAAAGAAAAAAGCGTTGCAAAAAATGGATACTGTGCTTTGAACTTTTTTCAAAAATAATTTAATTACTGATCTTTCAAAGTTTTTGTGGCACACCTAAGATCATGTCATGGCACATCATGGAGCCGTGGCACACCAGTTGAAAATCACTGCTTTAAAATTTCAGTTGTAAAAAGCATGAGTTCAAGGAACAGAAGATAAATGTTCAGTTAAATAGGAATGAAATCTAATGCTTTTTCATGTTGCGGTAAAACACTGAAAATTATCCTTATGCCACACTCTATTTGAAGAACAGTGTACATTTCCCTTTCTAAATACTATAATTAAGTAAGTGAAATGGAGGCTGTGTTAACCAGTTTGATGTAAGCATTCCAAATTGTATATAAAATCAGCACATTGTACCCCATAAATGCAGTAATGTATACTGTTATGATTTAATAAAATAATAAGTATTATTAATCAGTGCATCCTGTCTTATTTCCATATAAATGAATCTTAATCCCTCTTTGAATAGTTATAAGGCATGTGACTGCCACAAACCATAAAGGTGGATAAAGGTTTAAAGGGTGTTTTAATAATCATTGAAGAGTACTAGAAGGGAGAATAAAGAAAATTATAAATTATAAATTTATAATATTATAAATATAAATATTATAAAATTATATATATAAAATTATAAATTATAAATAAATTATAAATAAAATGAAATAAACTGACTGCCTATACATTGCACTTGGAAAATCTAGAGAAGGATAAATCCAGTTTTGTTTTCTTATTAACAATTGCATTGCTTCCTTTCCATGTTGCTTCTGCCATTTTTACCAACTAAGTTGAGAAACATGAAATAATTCATGCTTAGAAAATTAAACACTGCCTGATGGAAAGTGCATTTCCTCCTTCCCGTTGGGTACTACGTTCTAGGGCTTGCCTAACCAACTACTTTTAATCATCAACAACTCAATTAACTCATCTCCGTACCACTTGGCCTAGCTGGGTCTTGGCAGTAGTTCAATTCAAATCAGAGTAATATTTTTAGTTTTTAAGAGAAAAACATTAATAATGTAGAGATGTGATGGGTGAGTTTGGCAATACAGTTGCAGGGAAAAGGGATTCAAGTGAGGACAGTAATATTTTTCCCCATGGCAGGCAAATTCGCCAGGCTTGGAGAGATTGAATAATCTGACTGAGGTCAAAAAGATAGGCAAGAGGCAAAACCATGGTTTTAATGAGTCCTGTCTGGTTTCAAGAAAGAGTAGTTTAAATGTATTGAGAGCCTGTCACGTACCTGTCAAGTTTATATGCAGTACTTAGACCATCACAATAGTTCTGTGTGGTAGTTATTATTACTTACCTTTTATATAATGATTAAAGGATCTGTGACCAACCCATTGTCTCCAAACTAGTTACACTGCAAGCCTGTATTTAAATTCAAATTCCTTTGGGGAAAAACCCTACATTTTCTTCCACCATACTATATTGCTGCCTAAGAACTAAGTTGCCATATTCCAGAATTGTCAGCAGATTGATAAATACCGTAGAAACTCTGTAAGGTGACCACACTGGGGACTGTAACAAACTGGTCAACATAAGGAATCAGGCCTACTGTACTGATCTGTACATGTGGTAGATGTAAAGTCTGTGAAAATTAGGTCAACTTAAGGAGGTGGTCAATTTAGGGAGGTGATCATCTACACAGGTTCTACTGGCTCATTCATCAATAGCTTAATATTTTAATTAATTATGTTGATGTTTTCATCTTGAATTTATTCTGAGCTTTTGATGTAATATAATAATTAATGATTGTGACTAATGATAGGCATCCTTTCTTTATACCAAAATATTATGAAGAAAGAAATAATTTGCAGAAAGCAAAGTACAAATTTTGACAATTAAGTTCATGAACTTGCCACCTTGCACTTACAATAAGGTTTCATACCCTTAGTATACCAGTGTCTCACAGCTGTGTTCGTGTCAATGTGTGACGGGGTCTTGTGAGATGTGTTCATTATTGGAGGATGTTTTTTGTCTGATATTGCAAGAATGTCAGAGCTTGAATTAGAGCACCAAACAAACATTTGTTAAGTTTCTTTTTGAACTTGCCAAGAGTGGAAGTGAAATCAAGGATATGTTAGTCCACATTTATGGTGATAATGCCAGGAAAAAAAAAATGGTAGTGTACAAATAGATTAAATGCTTTTCTGAGAGGAAAGTGCCATTGATGAAGAGAGGTCAGGGCAGCCAGTAACAAGCAGAACTGATGAAAACATTGCAAAAATTCATTGAATCATAAATCAAAATCATTGGCTGACTGTGGAAATCATAGCAGACCAAGTAAATATCAGGAGAGAAACAGGAAAATCTTCACTTGAGAGTCTTGGCAGGAGAAAGGGGTGGCTCTTACATCACAACAGTGTTCTGTTACTGAGGGAGTTTTAGCCAGTAAACAAATAACTGTATTGGGACACCCTCCCTATTCATCTGATCTGGCCCCCAGGGACGTTTTTATTTACCTGAGGACTAAGGAAATATTAAAAGAAAGACATTTTGATGACATTCAGAACATCAAGGATAATACAACGACAGCTGTGATGACCATTCCGGAAAGAGTTTCAAAATTGCTTTGAAGCATGGCCGAGTGAACAGTTTAGTGAATAGTTTCCCAAGGGGAGGACTGCGAAGGTGACCACAGTGCTATTCAGCAATGAGGAATGTAGTACTTTTTCTCAAATAAGTTTGTCAGACCTCATGTAGTCAGTGAGTTATAGTTTCGATTTTTACCAAATGGATGATGAATCTGACACAACACAGGCACAGGAAATAATCAGTAGTATATTCTGTACGCAGGTCGCTTATAGAAAAGGAGTGGCCAATCTGAGATCACAGATGGAGACATAGCTATGCCCAAGGAAGTGTTAAATGATAGTAAATAAAAGAAATCCAAATTTCAAACTTTAATTTTCATTATTCAGTTCTGTGCTCTAGTACTATTTGGCAGCTTCTTTAGAAAAAATATGATTTACTAAGACTAAAACATAAAAAGAACATGGAATATAGACAAAATTCTCTTAACTGAATGATATGCAACACTACAGAGTGACATGGTCGAAATTCAAAGTAATGGTTTCAAACTCAGGATGATTTTAAATCGCCTCCTGAATTCGGAGGACAAGGACTTGAACTGCCTATGAAAATCATTACTCTGTCATAAATAGTTTAACTAGAACCCTGTTATTAAAATTATAAACAGAAAATTTTTTTTTATAGCAGTGGCAAATTTGTTTACCACTATATAGTAGGATTAGGATGAGGTTAATTTTGTATAGCCATAATATTCCATTTGCCTAAGACTATTTTATTATAAAACATATATATACAAATAATTCCTTCTTGGAAGCCACTGCATTTATAAATTTGTGTTATAAGCTTTTAAAGTTACAAAGCAATTTTTGTTCCATTATGTGTTTTATCATTCTCTTTTCTCCAACGTTTCAGCCATTAACTGGATTATTAAACCATACTTTTTCTAAAAGCATTCTAATGTTTCTTTGAATAAGATATTATAATATAAATTTTATAATAGGAATGATTTTTATTTAAAAAAGAATGATTTTTATGCCATAAAGGGGAAATGCTTTCTGCTAATCTAAGGGGTAATTAAATCAATTAAAAAGGATTTGGAATTCATTTGACTTCTCATTTTAAATGGTACTCAAATTTAAATATAATCTTTTCTATTTCCCAGAAGCTGAAACTTTACCTCTAGAAGACAAAGTAAATTAATATTTAGCACAATATTCTCATATTTTTTGTTTTAAGACAATAATCAAAATGCAGGAGAATAAACATGTATGGACATCCAGAAGTCTGAATTAAATGTCTTCTCTACCAGGAGTAAATCAGAATCAGCCCAGTACACTAAGAATAAACAGCTACCCTCTTAATCACCTTAAGTTAGTTCCTCATGTTTTCTAGAGTGTTTTGGAATTTCAAAAGCATTTTCCCATATGTTATATTTTTTTAGTCTCATGTTATCCTCAACACAATTTAATGAGATAAGAATTATTATCTCTGTTTCACAGAGGAAGAAATTGAGATCTATAATAACTTACATGTCTTGTCCCAGTTCTCTTCAGTGGCTTTAAGTTTTATGTATACTCTTCCCTTCAATTACCCTCTTTTCTCTAATGATATTTACTAGAAGGAACTCTCAATATAGTTTAGAGCAAGCAAATAGACTTTAAAGCTAATATTTTACTATGCTCTAATTTTAGATAACAGGAAAACTATAGAGAAACCACTGCTTACAATTTGCAACGCACAATAGCCTAATGATATTAATAGAGTAAATCTGATACAAAATCTTGAAAACTCAAAATCTTTTTTATGCCCCCAAAAGTCTATCGTTTAACTAGATAACATCTCAATCCCAAGAAAACTACAAAAGCAGACAGATTCCCACAAGGGACATCAAGACAGTACTACAGAACTGTGTGGAGTATTAAAATTGTAGTCACCTTGCTAATCATTAGATGTTTGCTGTATCATTCATGTGAGCATATTATTATACATTTATTTTTTATTATTAGGATACATCATAGAACAAGGATTATGAATGGCTTTGGACATTCTACTTAACTTCCTTTTTACTTACCTTTTATGTAATAATTAGAGCAATTAAATTTACTTACCTTTTATGTAATAATAACAGCAATTTAAATTTGCTCTTTTGCAAAATTGGAACAATAGAGGGAGGGTTATGTGTGTGAAAAATTAAGTGTATTCTGTTGGTGGAAATGCAAATTAATACATTCCTTTTGGAAAGATGTTTGGAGAACACTTAGAGATCTAAAAATAGATCTGCCATTTAATTCTATATTCCTCTACTAAGTATATACCCAGAAGACCAAAAATCACAATATAACAAAGATATTTGTACCAGAATGTTTATTGCAGACCAATTATTGCAGCCCAATAATTGCTAAGTCATGGAAAAAGCCCAAGTGTCCATCGATCCACAAATGAATTAATAAATTGTGGTATATGTACACCATGGAATATTATGCAGCCTTAAAGAAAGATGGAGACTTTACCTCTTTCATGTTTACATCGATGGAGCTGGAACATATTCTTCTTAGTACAGTATCTCAAGAATGGAAGAAAAAGTACCCAATGTACTCCGCCCTTCTGTGAAACTAATTTAGGGCTTTCACATGAGAGCTATAATCCAGTTACAAGCTAAGAATAGGGAGAAGGGGGAAAGGGAGGTGAGGGAGGGGGAGGTGGGTGGAGGGATGGGTATTGGTGGGATTACACCTGCGGTGCATCTTAAAAGGGTATATGCGAAACTTAGTAAATGTGGAATGTCTTGGCACAGTAACTAAGAAAATGCCAGGAAGGCTATGTTAACCATTGTGATGAAAATGTGTCAAATGCTCTATGACACTAGTGTATGATGCCCCATGATCATATCATATGTACACAGCTATGATTTAATAAAAAAAATATATATAATACAATAGATATCAACTTACTCATTTAAAAACATAAAATGGCTTAAAATCTGTCACTGAGTAGTTAAAATTGTACTCTTCTTGATGTGAGAAGAAATTTAGATAAAGAGTTATGCCGACTTACTGCATTAAAAATAGTAAACTGAGCAACTGTAATAAAAATAAGGCTCTGAAAATGTAATTACTAAAAACAATAGGATTTTATTTCTTGCCAGTTTAAGAGTTCAAAATGGATATTGCAGGCTTGTCCATGCCTTTCTCCCACATGATGGTTTACCCCCCCCATCTTGAGGGTATCAAAAACTCTTAGAGCCTTGTCATGTTTTACATCACCTTGAAGAAAAGGAATGGTGTGATTGAAACGTTGTTGCTTTCTAATCCATGACCTGGATAGCTTGCCTCATTGTATTCATTTGCCATTGGCAAGAAGGTAGCTACTTAAACCCACTTAGTGAAAATAGTCTTTCTAGAAATGATTTTCTATTTTGACATTATTACCTATCACCAGCAGTGAGACACTCAGCACTCTAACATCAGTTATCTCTGATCTCACATACTATTAATAATTCCAACTTTGCCCTCTCAGAGGTTCTTCCTTGTGAATGATACATTGTGACAATATCTTAATGGAAAGTGGGAAAATGATCTCTTAGGGAAATGCACTGCTACCACAATTTCCTTCTGCTGGTGGAAGTTTGGTAGCATGATAGATTTCAGGTATGAGCAATCATAGGCTTTTTAGGCAAAATTCACAGTTTCTTTAAACAATAAAATCTCCACAAAAAACATTGGTAGTACTTTCATATATTTTGTTACCAGCATGCATTGAATTTCAGTATAACAACTCAATTTCTTATGTATACATAAATGGGTCCCATTATTATTTTTGATATTGGTTGGTTTTGTTTTTGTTTCAACCTGTGCTTTTTTGCTGGTTCTTTCCCCATCTTTACAGTGGCTACAAATTAATGCCATGTGAAATAAAGAGCTTAGGCTTTCATAAAACTCCAGAACCCCCATTTCCTAGATGTCTACTTTTCTTCCCTCTCTTTGCAAATCTATCAATTCATACCTAACCTCATCTATAATGTCAAGCAGCAATCAAGACTTTCTGTGCTTATCAATCATTTCCCACAAATCTAAACCATAAAATCATGCTATGCCTTCCAAGTTGAGAATGATAATTTTATCATTTATAAGTGATAACTTTACCAAAGTCTCACCACAGTTTAGAGTTTTTCTCGTTTAAAGCTTCAATTCCCCCTCTTCCACATACACACCCTGCTTACCAACTAAACTAATGTCATATCTTTAATTTTGTGACCCTTCCGAAGGAAATACCTGTATTCTTAGGAGCTACCATAAACAACAGGGCCTATACCTATTTATATTAAAGGCAGAACAAATATTTTGAGAGTATTCTCCATATATTGATTAACGAAGTGAGAATATTTTACATTTCTATTCTAGCATCCATTAGGGCCTCATTATTATCTGTATTTAATGTACAGAAAAAGAAGAACGTAAGAAGAAAGCATATCCTCGCTCATAAAAGTTTCAACAAAAAAGTGATACACATTAGTTTTTTTCACATTAAACTAGAAAAAAAAGTCTACAACTACTAGTGCAGAAAAATATACTCTACCCATGCACCCACAACCAACTTATTAGAAGAATGCTGATGGAGCTAGCCATCACTGCCAACACTACTAAAAATGTCCTTAGTTCTTGGATATTAAGAGGAAAGAAAAATGAAATGTCTCATCTTATATACTTATAATCATTGGTTTTAAAGTAGGAATAGAATAAAATTATAAATTTATAAGAAAGTGCACAGATAGCTAAAAATCAATTTAAAATTACAGGAAAACAGTGTCTCATGTGTAGCATGGTAGATGCTACACATTCCTTGAAGTTTGTGGGAAGAAGTAAGCTAACACCAAATCACTAAGTTACCTTGACTTATCACCATAAGAATTATGGTAGTCACTTAGAAACCTTAGAACAAATGAGGACTAAGTTTTAATTTTAACAATACAATGACTGTAAAATTAAAAAAAATCAAAATATTTTAACATGTGCATTTTCCTTTTCTGCAAAATATTAAATGGTTTCTAATAATTAATAATGTACATAGAAAACAATGTTTCATAAAACTCCCATAATTATTGGTTTTATGTAACCCATTTTCTACTCATACAAATGTCAGGTAAATTAAAGTAATACTGTTTAAAGAATTTTCCTTGGGTCAATTTGAGACATAAATAGGATGCAATATTACATTATTTTAGCCCTGTGCACAGAGAAAACAGTCTTTAGATACAAGCAGAGAATAGATGCATGTGATGCATTTTGTGTCATTGCTCAACCAAGACCTAGGTAAGATGGTCATCTATAAAGAATCCTTAGTAAAAATGACCAAATCTCTGGAAATTGGATCTTCTAACAGAGGAAATGATGAGACCATAATCACATCAGTGAACTCACTTTGTATTGAAGTTTACAGGTTCATCTGACTTCATTAAACTTTCCCCTTATTATTGTTAAAACTGAAAGATGGCAGGTGAATGTAGAAATTAATCCATTAGAGTGAACATGTTTTCATTTCAAAGTATGTTAATTTCATTTCTACTTTGTCAGCTTTAATTTGTCACTGAACCTAAAATGGGATAATTGTGCCAGCATTGAAGTTTTCATACTTAGTCACGGTTTTTCCTAGTTTTAAAAAATTACATTTAGATTCCATTGACACTGTTCAATGTATTAACAAGGTAACATGTTGCACCCAACATGTCAAATTAAATCAAAATATAAATTAACTCAATGACAACTCCTTGTTGATTATTGGCTCATTATTCTCTAAATAGATTGTGTGTGGAACTCCTGCAATTTCACCTAAAATAATGCAAAATACAAAGTACCTTTTACCACAAGAACATTATTTTTTAACACCTTGAATGTTCACTGTGCCAAACCATAGGGACAATGATACTTAATTTGCCAGAAGTTGGGGGTGGGGTTGAAGATTTATGCTACAATGGAATAGTAAAGATATTAGGTAATACCCAGGGCAAAATCTAAGGATTCTGTCCTTTGTTAATTCATTTTAAATAGCCAAGGTAGAATGTAAATGACTTTTAAAAATTAAGCACAGTGAAATTTTAGTACTCAAAATGTCTTTCTTATTTTACCAACCATATGTTATTTTTATTTTAAAAAATATATTCTTAGATAAGATTATTTTTTATTTGTCATATATTAGTGTAGATAAAAATATTTCACATTTAAAGTTTTGGTTTAATGATAAGCTGGAAAAGAAAGAATATAGGAAACATATTTGATTAGCTAAACATCTGTTTTATTGATAATGAATGAATGACTAAAGGTAACATTTTAACAGTTCTCAGTTATACACTCACACGCTTTTCCTCCTATGATGTCATCAAACTGTATGAAAGGTTTCACTTAGGATAATTTAATATGATTACTTCTACTTAAAAGATATCTTTGACCTCTTGTCATGCATTCATGGCAAAATCACCTACCTACTATGTAACCAATAAAAAAGCATCCAGTATCTCAAGAATGGAAGAAAAAGTACCCAATGTACTCACCCCTACTATGAAACTAGTTTAGGGCTTTCACATGAAAGCTGTAACCCAATTGTGACCTGAGACTTGGGGGAAGGGGGAGAGGGACAGGAGGGAGAGGGGAGGTGGGTAGAGGGAGGGGGACTGGTGGGATCACACCTGCGGTACATCTTGCAAGGATACATGTGAAACTTAGTAAATGTAGGATGTAAATGTCTTGACACAACAATTAAAAAAACACCAGGAAGGCTGTGTAGACCGGTGGGATGAAAATGTGTCAAACGGTTTATGAAACTAGTGTATGATGCCCCATGATCATATGGATGTGCACAGCTATGATTTAATAAATAAATAAATAAATAAATAAATAAATAAATAAATAATAAAATAAAATAAACCTTTCTCGGAGACATAACCTGCAAAAAAAAAAAAAAAAAGGCATCCATGAAAATATTTTGAAAATATGTTATAGCATATGAATATTTTAGGTTTTGTTAAAATTACTTATAATTTTATTTTATTTATATTCTTGATTATAACTACTTTCTAGGTTTCTAGGTATCTGTGACATGTTATAACAGATTTTTATTTTCTTTCTAAAGAACTCTTCAAAATATAAAAACTAGGATTACTTTTTTCACAGCTGTTAAAATATACATTTTACTCTTGTTTAATGTTACTGTCAAAAAGAAATAAAAAATAATATATAATAAAATTTTTATCTATTTTCTCTAGTTTTCTAGTTTTGTGTGGGATGTTTCTGTGCTATCAGTTGTAATGTCTTCTTTTTTCCCTGTGGGTTTTATTAAATTTATTTAGGTCTTTTCTATTTCTGGTTAATTTAGCTAGAGGTCTATTGAGTTAACAGTACAACTAATGAATTAATTAATGTTATTAGCTACTTAGAATGATACATTAACTATATTACCTACTCTTGTAGACAAACACTGTGAGAAACTGGAACATTACTTGCCCTCAATGAATGCCTTATATTTTTTGCTAGAGGAGTCAATACTTACTTTGGGCTTTTTCTGGACTAAGAAAATCAAATTAGCATACAAGGAGTTTCTTTATATCTATGTAATTAGTAGACATTGTGTGGGCTACTGTGTGCCAAAAGTGTTTCCGTATGTAACTATAATCAGGTGATAGCATCTTTCCTTTCCCACTACCACCAGGACAGCTTAGTATTATGTAACTGATCTATAAGCAACTCTGTAACTTGAGTGTTTGGTTATAACTTTTCTGTTTTCATTCTTACTCTCTTGGTCAAATATTTAAATATGCATGTAAGAGAACATGGGGGGGGGAGACAAGATGGCTGACTGAAGCCAGCTTTCCACAGAGACTCCCATCCAAAAGGAGATTTAAAGGACAAAAACTTAGCAAGTAACCTGGTGGATTTGAGCTGCACCAAGAGAGAAGGTTAAAGAACACACATCAACCCTGCTGAAGTGAGCTGCGACCACAAGGATACAAACAAAAGGTACAAAATCCATCACCAAGTGGACGAGAGTCCCCTCCCCCATGAGAATGGCTCGGAGTGCCCCACAAACAAACAGGCAGAGTTCAAAGGTCCTCCTACTACACTCCATGGGAGAGACCCTCTAAAAACTGGACCTACCTTCCCTACTAGGATGCCATGGCATTCTCCTGCCATGCATAAAATTGTATGAAACTGTATATATTCTCTACCTGCAACTCTGAGCTTCCAGCACTCCCCTCTACTCTCACACTGAGGTCTGGAGGCCTGTCCCCCAGGAGTTCAGATTCTTGGATGATTTCTTGAGGGGTGTGGACAGTGCCTGGACTACAGCTGGTTGGTGCTGACTCTGGGGCATGGAAGTGAGGAAAGGACAGTTGGCAGAGAGGGAACCACACCGGAGCAGCAGTTCCCTAAGCACGGAGTGGCAGCTGTGTTTTGGCAGCAATATGGCCAGGCATAAAACTGTGTAGAACTGTGTATATTCTCTGCCTGCAACTCTGAGCTCCCAGCACTCCCATCGGCTCTCACTTTGAGGTCTGGAAGCCTGTCCCCCAGGAGTCCAGATTCTTGGGTGATTTTTCAAAGGTTGTGGACAGTGCCTAGGCTGCAGCTGGTCAGTGCTGTCTTTGGGGCATGGGAGCAAGGAGAGGACGTTTGGCTGGGAGGGAACTGCACCAGAGCAGTGGTTCCATGGGGTTCGAATCAGCAGCCCTCTATTGGCAGCAATACGGCTCACACCCGAATATTCTGAAGTCACACCCCCTGTCTCCCTGGGCAACCAGAGGAGGCCAGAAACCACTCGTGAGTAAAGGATTTGCCTGAGGTAGTACTGACTCACAGACCCAGGAAACGCCCAGCATGGGGCTGACCCAGAGGATCACTTTACTGAGCCTAAGATGCACCTGACCCTCAGGGAATCATCAGCCTACAGACAAAGGAAGGCAGCAGGATAGAACTGACAGGTAACTGACTACAAACCTGCAAGAACAAAGACAGGAATTTGAAACTCAAAACAGCTTCTCTTGTGCAGGGCAATTTAGTAGTTCTGTTCCGTTCTGTCAGTAACATCAATTGGGGTGGGGCGGGATCTGAGTGAACACCCCCAAACCTTCATCAAGTGCCGAGGTTGTCAGGGCTCACCTTCTCCTGCTAGATAGAGGCAGAGTGCAGAGGCCTGGCAGATTTCAATGTGATTTCAGGCAGTTGCAAATCCCTGGAGTATCTGTTCACTATAGGCAACAGTGTCAGCCAACTACAGGGCTATTAGTGACTGGGTATGACAGAGGTGCAAGGTGGGGAAGAAGGTATCAAACTTCACAGACTGATCTGTTGGCTGGGTGGCTACTCCTGACTCCATGCAGCAATGGAGCAAAGCATATCAAAGTAGTCACCAGACCCCTGTGATCCAGTTCCCAGAGACTTCTTAAACTCTCCCACCCGACACAGGTGCTGACTGACACAATTAATTTGGACCTTTTGAACTGAGCCAATCGCCTGAGGACTATTTAGGTGGTGCCCTGGGTGTGTGGTTGTAGGAAGGTTTGATTTTCCTTTTCCAATTGTTGCCTGTGTGGGGAAGGGCTGGTTGACTTAATTGCTGGTTTTTCTCCACAGCTGAGACTTCAACCCAGAGTAACTGTTTTATAAGGGTTGAACAGAAACCAGCTGAAAACAAGACAGAACCACTTAGCACCACCACATCAAACAGGGCCCCAGTTTCTCAGGCCACAGCATTGTATAGGTCCTCGAAAAAGCTCCAGGGAAAAACTCAAAGGGAGTAAAACAATCATGGGGTGGAATCAGCAGAAAAACTCTGGTAACATGAATAAACAGAGTAGATCAACCCCCCAAGGAAAGATACGGCAGATGTAATTGAAGATCCCATTCATAAAAAACTGGCTGAGATGTCAGAAATTGAATTCAGAATTTGGGTTGCAAACAAGATGAATAAAGTGGAGGAAAATTTGGAATTAAAACTTCAAGTAGCAATTCAAAAGTCAGAACTAGGAATTTGAGGAGAAATTCAAAAGTTGTCTCAAAAATTCAACAAATTTGAAGACAAAACCACCAAAGACTTAGACACACTGAAGCAATAATTTGCAGCCCTCAAAGATCTAAAAAATACAGTAGAATCCCTCAGTAACAGACTGGAGCAAGCAGAAGAAAGGATTTCTGACATTGAAGACAAAGCCTTTGAATGCTCCCAAACTCTCAAAGAAGAAGACAAATGAAGAGAAAAATCAAATCATTCTGTCAGAGAGTGCTGGAATAGTTCAAAGAAGGCTAATATTTAACTCATTGAAATCCCTGAAAATGATGAAGTGGCCTCACTAGGCACAGAGGCTCTTCTCCATGAAATTATGAAAGAGATTTTTCCAGAAATGACTAGAGATTCTGAAATTCAGATGGCAGACAGCTTCAGAACCCAAGCATGACTCAACCCCAATAAGACATCCCCCAGGCATATCATAATTAACTTCACAAAAGTTAATATCAAGGAGAAAATTCTCAAAGCAGCCAGACAAAAGAAAAATGTTACCTACAAGGGAAGAATATTAGAATGACTGCAGATCTCTCTGCTGAAAATTTTCAAGCCAGAAAAGGGTGGTCATCGACTTTTAATCTCCTAAAGCAAAATAACTTTCAATCCCAGATCCAGTATACAGCTAAACTGAGTTTTATTTATGATGGAGAAATTAAATAATTTAATGGCATTTATATGTTGAAGAAATTTGCAATAACCAAATCAGCTCTTCAGGATATTCTCAGACCTATCCTCCATAATGACCAAACCAATCCTCTACCACCAAAGTAAACTCACTCAGAAACTTTTGATCAAACTCCAACTTACACACTGGCGAAAGGATTAAAAATGTCCACTGAACTTTTGAAAAACTAGATACCCAAAATATTCCCAGACTTATCAATATTCTCCATTAATGTGAGCAGCTTAAACTGTCCTATAAAGAGGCATAGGTTAGCTGACTCAATACAAAAACTCAGGCCAGATATTTGTTGCATACAAGAATCACGTTAAAAGACAAATCAAGTTAAATCAAAGAATCAAGTTAAAAGACAAATATAAACTCAGGGTGAAAAGATGGTAATCCATATTTCAGGTAAATGGTAATCAGAAAAAAAGCAGGTGTTACAATTTTATTTGCAGATACAATAGGCTTTAAACCAACAAAATTAATGAAGGACAAGAATGGTCACTTCATATTTGTTAAGGGTAATACTCAATATGATGAGATTTCAATTATTAATATCTATGCACCCAAACAGAATACACCTCAATTTATAAGGGAAACTCTAACAGACATGAGCAACTTGATTTTCTCCAGCTTCATAATAGTCAAAAGATTTCAACACTCCTTCGGCAGTGTTACATTGATCCTCCAAAAAGAAGTTGAGCAAAGACAGTTTAGATTTAAAACTAACCATCCAACATTTGGATTTAGGAGACACTTACAGAACATTTAATCCCAACAAAACTAAATACACAAACTTCTCATCGGCCTATGAAACTTACTCCAAAATAGATCACATCTAAGGTCACAAGTCAAACGTCAGTAAATTAAAAAAAATAGAAATTATTGTTGCACCTTCTTGGACAACCATGGAATAAAACTTGAGCACAGTAACAACAGGAATATGCATACTCATACAAAAACGTGGAAGTTAAATAACCTTCTGCTGAATGATAGCTGGGTCAGAGATTAGATCTGGAAGGAAATTGCTGAATTTTTAGAACAAAACGTCAGTGGAGACATGAATTATCAGAACCTCTGGGATACCACAAGAGCAGTCCTAAGAAGAAAATTTATAGCATTGCAAGCCTTCCTCAAGATAAAGGAAAGAGAGAAAGTTAACAACTTAATGGGACATCTCAAGCAACTGGAAAAGGAAAAACATTCCAACCCTAAACCCAGTAGAAGAAAAGAAATAACCAAAATTAGAGCAGAATTAAATGAAATTGAAAAGAAAAGAACTATACAACAGAACAATAAATCAAAAAGTTGTTTTTTTGAAAAGGTCAATAAAATAGATAAACCTTTGGCCAACCTTATCAGGAAAAAAAGACAAAAATCTCTAATTTCATTAATTAGAAATAAGGATGAAATAACAACAGACTCCTCAGAAATTCAAAAAATTCTTAATGAATATTACAAGAAACTTTATTCTCAGAAATATGACAATCTGAAGGAAATTGACCAATACTTGGAAACACATCACCTTGCAAGACTTAGCCAGAGTCAAGTGGAAATGTTGAACAGGCCCATATCAAGTTCTGAAATAACTCCATACAAAACCTCCCTAGAAAGAAAAGCCCCAAAACAGATGGTTTCATGTAAGAATTCCACCAAACATTTAAAGATGAATTAGTACCTACATTACTCAACATGTTTCAAAAGGTAGAAAAAGAAGGAAGTCTACCCAACACATTCTATGAAGCAAACTTCACCCTGATCCCAAACCAGGAAAAGACCCAAGAAGAAAAGAAAATTAGAGACCAATATCCCTGATGAATATAGATGCAAAAATATTTAACAAGATCCTAACAAACAGAATCCAGCAACACATAAACAAATTATACATCAAGACCAAGTAGGTTTTATCCCAGTGTCTCAAGGCTGGTTCAATATCGGTAAATTTAAGTATAATTCAGCACATAAACAAATTAAAAAACAAAGAACATATGATTCTCTCAATCGATGCAGAAAAAGCTTTTGATAATATCCAGCATCCCTACATGATCAGAACACTCAAGAAAATTGGTATAGAAGAAACATTTCTTAAACTGATAGAAGCCATCTACAGCAAACCCACAGCCAATATCATATTGAATGGAGTTAAATTGAAATCATTTCCACTCAGATCAGGAACCAGACAAGGCTGCCCATTCTCTCCTTTGCTCTTTAACATTGTAATGAAAGTTTTAGCCACCGCAATTAGGGAAGAAAAGGCGATCAAGGGTATTCATATAGGGTCAGGAAAGATCAAACTTTTGCTCTTCACAGATAATATGATTGTATATTTGGAAAACACCAGAGATTCTACTACAAAACTTTTAGAATTGATCAAGGAACATAGGAGCATCTCAGGTTACAAAATCAACATTCATAAATCGGTAGTCTTTATATATACCAACAATAATCAAGTTGAAAAATCAGTTAAAGACTCTACTCACAAAAGTGCCAAAGAAGATGAAATCTTTGGAAGTTTATCTAAGAAAAGACGTGAAAGATGTCTATAAAGAGAACTATGAAGCTCTAAGAAAAGAAATAGCTGAAAATGTTAATAAATGGAAAAACATACCATGTTCATGGCTGAAAAGAATCAACATTCTTAAAATGTCAATACTACCCAAAACAATATATAATTTTAATGCAATGCCTATTAAAGCTCAACTGTCATACTTTAAAGATCTTGAAAAAACAATACTTCATTTTATATGGAATCAGAAAAAACCTCGAATAGGCAAGACATTACTCAGAAATAAAAACAAAGCAGCAGGAATCACACTACCAAACCTCAGACTATACTACAAATTGATAGTGATCAAAACAGCATAATACTGGCATAAAAACAGAGAAGTAGATGTCTGGAACAGAATAGAGAACCAAGAAATGAATCTAGCTACTTTACCACTATTCCAGTTAAAAACATTCAATGTGGTAAAGATTCCCTATTTAACAAATGGTGCTGGGTGAACTGGCTGGCAACCTGAAGAAGACTGAAACTGGATCCATACCTTTCACCATAAACTAAGACAGACTCTCACTGGATTAAAGATTTAAACATAACACATGAAACTATAAAAATAGTAGAAGAGAATGCAGGGAAAACCCTTGAAGAAATTGGTCTGGGTGAATATTTCATGAGGAGGATTCCCTGGGCAATTGAAGCAGCTTCAAAAACACACTACTGGGAGATTGGATTAAAGATGGCAGCTGAGTAACAGCTTCCCTGTAACTGGGCACAGTGAGTCTGGGGAGACAAGACTCCAGGCATCTCTGGCCGGTGGGATCTGTCTATGATTATCCTTTGGAGGATACAGGGAGCCAGCAAGGGACTTCTGGACCCCTGGAGGAGCACAAAAACAGTGGAAAACTGGCAAGTGGCTGCGTGTCTTCAATCAACCTAATCACGCTGGCAACCATAAGTACAAGCAGCAGTGACACTGCAAACTGGAATGGCCTTACCTGTAAACTGTTTTGGTATTCTTAAACTTGGCACTCAGTTGAACTACCTTGGGGAGAGCTTGAGCAGGAGTGTGGAGAATGTTGGGCATTGTCTGGGGCCCCAGAATGAACCATTGAGCTGGGTAAAGTAAGCCATTGTGAAAGAACTGCTCCGGCAAGCTCTGCCCTCAGGGTCCAAGAGCAAGGATCGGGTGAGATAAAGTAACCTAGTGACTGAGCAGCCCAAAAGCAGGGTTTGAGCTGCCTTACAGCCTTAATCCTTAGGGGAAGAGTGAGGCAGTTTTGGCACACTGGAGCCTTCGGCTGTTGCCCTGGGTAGAGTGCCGTGACGTCACAGCTCATAGAAACCTCAAACTCCAGGACTTGGTGCCACCCAGACCTCCATAAGAGCTGGCAGTGACCCCGACCAATGAGCCATACCCACCTGGGCCTCCACATTCCCTGACTAGAAACTACAGGAGCCATGCAACCCTGCATCCTCCCTCCTATGTCCTCCCAGCCTCCACACT
>CAUYPK010024029.1:0-33561 GCA_963574355.1 Loris lydekkerianus
GCCCGGTTTAAAAAAAGCAACCTTTGGGCTGACACCCACAGAAACAAAGGAGTGTTGGACAGACCCTGCCACGCCCCCCCCCCCCCCCACCTCTTTGTGGCCTCAGGGAAACTGGAAGGTAATGGCCTGTCTCCCATAAACTCTGGCATAAGCTTCAGGATTTTGGCTCCCCCACCTCCTACCAGGATTCAACATTGATACAGTGACCACACCCAGACTAAAATCAAATAAATCAGGAATACAAGACTGGGTCTCCATGGCAACTAGACAGTAACTTCCTGTCTCCAACACAGGTAGAAGTAGTGTGCTTGTCTATTTTTTTGTTTCCTAACCCTAGAGTGCCACCTGGTGGTGTCCAGGCAATATATCATTTTATTGCATTATATATATACAATATATTGCATTATATATATATATAAAATATATATACTAATATATATATATTAGACGCCTCTTACAGATGTATTGCATTATATATATAATATATATTGCAATAAAATGATATATATATATATATATTTAAAATATCAAGGTTTCTATCTTTGTTATGTTTTCCTGCATGCTTTTTTTCTCTCCAATTTTCTTCCTTTTGGGGGGAACTATTTTCCTACTTTTCTCATCTTTCCCTCATAAGTCTCTCAAATGACAACCAAGATAACCTTTTAAAAACATTTTTATTTTGGGTCTGTTTTGTTCTGTATCATTCTGTTTTTTATTTCTAGGGAAGAGCCTTGTTCTAAGGTCTAGGCTGGGGCACCTGGGCATTGGCCTGGCTCACAGAAGCATCAAACCCCAGCTTTGGCCTCCCAAGGGACCATACTTGCAGGTCCCCACCACGATGCACGACTGATTTTTTTTTTCTTTATTTGTTAGAGGTAGGGTCTTGCTTTTGCTCAGGCCAGTAAGGAGCTCCTGACCTCAGGGATCCCTCCTGCCCCAGCCCCCCAGAGTCCTAGGGCTATGGGTGTAGGTCATTGTGTTCAGCTCAACTCCACTTTCTCTAACAATTTCTCTCTTTCCATCTTTTTTCTCTCCTTTAAATATTTTTTTTCCTTCTCTTTCTTCTCTTCTTTTCCTTTCATCCCTGTACCAAAAGGCCACTTTAACACCCAAGCACAGAGATAAGGAACATTAGGAAGGAAGAAACGAGAAGAGTAAATAGGGGAAGAAAGTGAACAAGAAGAAAACACCATGAGAAGGAACCAATAACAAATTTCTGACAACATGAAAAATCACAATGGACCAATCCCTTCCCCCCAGGGGATCATGAAGCAGCTACCACACAGGATCCACCTATAAAGAAATTATGGAAATAACAAAAAGTGAATTTAGAGTATGGATGGCAAAAATGATGAAGGGAATTGAAGGTAAAGTAGAAAACCACCAAAAGGAAATCCAAAAATTGACCCAAGAAATGAAAGACATCATGAAAACAGAAAGGATATATCAGAACTTAAAGAACTGAAGGAGTCATTCAGGGAATTTAAAGATGCAGTAGAAAGTTTCAATAACAGATTTTAAAACATGGAGAAAAAAGAATCTCAGAGCTAGAGGATAAGGCTCTTGAGCTAACTCAGTCATTTAAAGAGGCAGAAAAGAAGAATGTAAAAGCACAGCAATCTCTTAGAGAATTGCAGAACTTCATAAAGCGTACAAACATATGAATTATAGGCATTCATGAAGGGGAAGAAGCGCAATCTAAAAGTATGGATTCTCCTTCAGGGATACCTTTATCATAACAGAAAATTTCCAAAGAATCACCAAAGATTCAGAAACATTCCTTTTAGATGGATACTGAACCCCAGTTCATCTCAATACAGAGCATCTCCTAGATCAGTGGTTCTCAACCTTCCTAACGCTGTGATGTATTTTCATTGTTACAAAGGATACAAAGGGGTAGCACCCACAGGTTGAAAACTGCTGTCCTAGATACATTGTAATGAGACTGGCCAAAGTCAAAATGAAAAGCAAAATTCTTCAAACAGCCAGGAGTAAACATGAATTGACCTGTATCAGAGGTCAGATGTATCAGAGCTGACAGATTTCTCAGCTGAAATTTTATAAGCCAGAAGAGACTGGGCTCTGACTTTCAACTTACTCAGAAAAAATAACTACAGCTTAGGATCCTAAATCCTGCCAAACTAAGTTTCATATTTGATGAAGAAATAAAGTCTTTTACAGACAAGCAATCATCGAAGAAATTGCCACTACAATACCAGCTCTTCAGGAAGTACTCAGATCCATACTACACACAGAGCATCACGATGGACCACCAGCAAAGTAAACACACCCAGAAACAAAAGGCCAAAGCCTAGCTTCCACAATGTCCCAGATAATAAAACTAGGTGACAAAACACTGCAAAAGAAGATAAACCGAACTCCACCATATTTATCAATTCTCTCAATAAATGTGAAGAGCTTGAATTCCCCACTGAAGAGGCACTGGCTGGCTAAAAAAGATATACACCAACTACATGATGTCTTCAGGAAATACATCTAATCTCTAAGGACAAAATAAGACCCAGGTGAAGAGATGGAAAATATTTCAGGCAAATGGATGTCAGAAGAAAAAAAGAAGTTACAATTTTATCTGCAGATACATGTGGATTTGAAGCAACAAAAGTTCTTAAAGAAAGACAAAGATGGACTGCTCAAGGGAACAATACAAGAAGACATCGCAATTCTTTGATTTTTTTCTGAAGACATTTCGATTCTAAATACATATGTACCCAACATAAATCGTCCCAGATTTATAAAACGAACCCTTACCGGTATGAACAATAATATATCCTACAACACCATAATAACTGGGGACTTCAACCCCACTGACAGAATTAGACAAATCCTCTAAATAGAAACTAAACAAAGAAACAAGGAACTTAAATGTGCTCCTAGAACGACTGGGCTTAACAGACCCATACCATCCCAAAATTATTGAGTAATTTCAATAATTACTCATCAGCTCATGGATCATAGCCCAAAACTGATCATATCACAGGACACAAATCAAATCTCAACAAAATTTAAAAAACAGAAATTATACCTTGTATCTTTTCAGGCCACAGAGAATAAAGGTAGAACTCAACTCCAACAAAAACCTTCACTCCCACATAAAGTCATGGAAACTAAACAACCTAATGCTGAGTGACAGCTGGGCCAAGGAGATAAAGAAGGAAATCATTAGATTCCTTGAACAAAGGTAATGAAACCACAAACTATCAAAACCTGAAGGAAACTGCAACAGCAATCCTAAGAGGGAAATTTATTGCATTAGATGCCACATCCCAAAACAGCAACAGCACACATCAACATCCTAATGAATCATCTCAAGTAACTGGAAAAGGAAGAGCAATCCAGTCCCAAACCTAGTAGAAGAAAAGAAATAACCAATGGATCAGAAATAAATGAAATTGAAAACAACAACAACAACAAAACACTGAGAAGGAAGAAACCCTCTCCAACACATTCTATAAATCAAATATCACCCTGATACCAAAACCAGGAAAGAAGCCAATGAAAAAGAAAAAGTATAGACCAATTTCATTAATTAATATCAATGCAAAAATAATAAAATATTAGCAAATAGAATACAGCTACACGGGCCCTTGCATCAAGGATCTGAGTTCTTGACTACACTACTCACTGATGACCAAGATACTTTCCACATCTATAAAGAAGTAATGTCTGGGTTGCTTTAAAGTTGTAAGGGAGATAACTTCCTTATGGCATATATTTATGATTTAACTATGGTCTTTGCCATAATACTTTGGGTCAAGAGAACTACCTGGCTGAAGATTTCTATTTCTTTTGTCCAACTATAGCTGATGATATTGTGAACCTGAGAACAGTAACAGCAAAATTTTACTTCCATAAACAGATCTGTATTATTTCTAGGGTTAAAAAAAAAAAAAAAAACCTATATAATTTTCATGCTTATTTTTTTGCCTCTGTAACAAATAACTCAAATTCGTATTTATTGAGCATGAGTTGTTATCTGTTCTACAAAGATGTCTGAAAGCATCTAGTCCTATCTTCCTCACATAGTTTCTGGTTCCAATGTGTGTTTAACTGCCTTTTATTACACTGTGTGTTAATTTGTAACCCAGACATTCCTCTTGGGGTAGAAATCTTAGAATACATATACACTAGACATATTAAAACTTATTAAATAATTTTATTCTTTTCTCCTTTATATTACTAACAGTAGCCCAGTGTTAAGCATGTTAGAAAACTTGAAGAAATAAAAAAAAAATTGGGGGTTTACAAAAAGCATGTACAAAATACTCTGATAAACAAACATCTGATAATTATATTGCCCAGCTTTAAGAGAGCCAAAAATAAATAAAATACTGTAAATCAAACAAGAGGGCTAGATGATTTTGTTAAAATTCATTTTAACAATTTCAGCTGACATGTGCTAACGAAATTCAAGTTATAGCCAGATAATATGAGAGAAAAAACATTGTGTGTGGCTATTTAAGAGTATTCCTCAAATAGAATATACTTCCTGCTTAGAACATGGCTGGCTTTAGTTTCGATAGGAAGCAGCAAATAAACATCAAGAAAATTCCTATAACCGTTCTACGATGGCAAAGAAAAAAAAGTGAAAATAGTATCATCACCTTTAAACAATGGACATCAAAATCAGAAGTGCTTGAATAAAACATGCTAACACAGTTAAGATTCTTGGTTAGTTACCTTTGATTTTTTTAAAGTGATAAAACATAAAATATCTGTTTGCCTGTGCTATACTCATAAGCAATAACCTGAATTCTTTTCTGAAGACATTTCGATTCTAAATACATATGTACCCAACTTCATCAAGTACTTTAACAGTGCAAAATGTTAGTAGTTTCAGTACACACTGCTCACCACATTCTGTCATTATAGCCTGACGATGAACTATCTCAGGAGGTATCACTGCCAAGGAAAATGCAAAGCAGCCCCAAAATTCCAATGATCCACTTGTATGACAGAATGTCAAACGTAGATAGGCAGTTTCTTATACAGAAGTTGAAATATGTAATTCAGAATGTTCATAAACCAACATGAGATACACTATTGAATCTTTTGACACAAAACAAAAGAATAATTATTTTGCTACTTTGAACAGTATTCAACGTGGACAAGCAGATCTCGATGTTCGGTAGCTGGATATTGTATATTGCACTTGGGACACTCCACCAGGCTTTCGTTGAGTGCAGCAGTGGGACTTTTGGGTGAGCCAACTTTTACTCTGCTTTCATTCTCCCCTTGAAAAGCAACTAATGGCTCTGAGAGGGCAAACTCATGAAGCTGCTTCTGAAAAATAAATTGCAAATAACCACCATTTGTAAATAAGGCACATTGTTCAGCAATGTTAACTTGAGCTGTTTGAGCCCAACAGACAAGTTTTCTTTTGAATCCCTGCTCATGGGTACTATGGTGGTACTGGTTATGAATTACCCAGATAATTACTGTTATTACCCAAATTACCTGAGAAGCACCAGAGTTGGTGTTCATATAGATAGACAGGTTTTACTAATGTGCTTAGAGCCAAATGGAAGGTAGGGCTATGTGCAGAGCTTAATTTGCCTGTTTGGTAAAATGGGCAATTTCAGCAATAAAGAACTACATGGTGTTAAGGGGCAGTAAAAGAATTTTAGCAGACCAAACAGGTTATACACAGAAATGTTGAAGATAATGTGTCTTTGAGACTTACCTTTTTCATTATTTTGTAAGAACTTATTTAATAAAACTTAAAAACGAGTGTATCTTACAGCACACTATGAAGGTGGTGGAAGCACAGGAAAATTACAAATTCTTTTCATATCCTCTGACTTCCTATGCTTTAAGAAGCAGTCAATAATAAAAAATGAATTATACATTTTAATTCTAAACATTATAAAGGTCCAAATCAATAACGTAGTAAAGAATAGAGCTGTGTACTGTTAATCAGAGAATCTATACAGCTAAAGCTGGGTTTCTCCTTAATATTCCATTATCTGTAAGAACAGCATTTCATTCATTCATTCTTTTTTACAGAAAAAGACAAATTCAGTTCAGGATTCTATAACTTCTCTCCCCCCACCAGGTGCTGTTTATTGCCTCTAGAATCACAGAACCTACACTAGGTGGGGAGATGATTCCAACACCAGTGATGTAATCATCACCATGAGATACATGATGTCCCTCTTTCTAGTGCTATGAATTGATGCTCAAAGGGCATTTGCTTCAAAGGAGGCAGGGGCTCTGCCTATTGATTTGAGATATAGCTAGCTGTTCTTTAAGATGGCAGAAAGACAAAGAGCAGTTTTAGTTTAACCATTCCAGACTCACCAGGGATTCCAACTGTGTTATCTGATTTCTTGCTTTTCGGAGCTCCTTAAGGATTACATGCAACTGATGCTGCATATTTTGACGGTCAAGTTTTTCATTTTCAAAGTCTAAAGTACATGCCTGCATCTGGAAAATGTCCAGGACAAGACAGTTACAGTTGTCTAGTTTTCTAGACTGGAGATTTGCATTTTTGTATTAGCACGAGAAGAAAACATTTGTTGTAGCAGCATAGCAAGAATTCATCTGGGCACCACGAGATGTTTAGAAATGAAGAAGCTTATAGCTAAGGATTTGGTTTATCCAAGAAACAAAGCCAATGCTAAGGTACAGGTGAGTGAAAAGCAGCTTAAGAAGTTGCTGGTTAGATTCTTTTTTTTTTTGCAGTTTATGGCTGGGGCTGGGTTTGAACCTGCTACCTCCAGCATATGGGGCCAGTGCCCTATTTCTTTGACCCACAGGTGCTGCCCTCGCTCCATCTCTCTTTTTAAGAGGAAGAAGAGGGAGAAGGAAAATGATGGCCATTCTCTGGTTTGCAATAAGAATGTCTGCTCTACATTCCGAGAATGACAGATGTCTCTCTAAGATCTGCTTGAAGTTACAAGGTAGCCCTATTAGGAGATCTACGAGGCTAGAGGAGGAATTACAGCCATTGGGAAGAGTATAATTTGCCAAGCCTAACATCTTCCTGTCAAGAAAATTGTCATCTTTCCTCAAAGAATCTGGTTTAGTCTAAGGACAGTAACAGGAATATCTGGCTAGTTCAGATATCTTTAAGTACTTTTTGTGAAAGCCTTTTAAAAACACTTTTCAGAAATTTCAAATGGTTCCCTCAAGAAGAGTACAAACAGGAGAAAAAAATTTCCATTTTCTAAGAGGTCAAATTGAATTTAGAAGTAACTCCAGTGAGTACCTGTTGTTCCAACAGAGCAACCCTTGTTTGTTCCTCTTGCTGCCTTAGCAGAGATGTGTAAAGAAACTGGACCTGTAGGATGTAAAGAGAGCTACTGTTGTCACATCCAACCGTTTATGGCTTGACCTGGGATGCATAAGAAGCTCACATCACAAGTCTCGCGTCTCTAACCAGGACAACAACTGCTGGTCAGGGATGAGTTGTTCCAGCTGGTCATTTATTTGGTGGCTATCTACGCTAGCAGCTGGCAATAGCTGCCAGGCTGAGAGTTCCCTGAGCACACAGATGCAAGGCTGATCAAACACTGAACTCTGCAGTGGCCGCACCCCCTTTCCTGGAGGCTTCACATCTACTGATCCTTCTGAGGAGAGTAACAAAGTTCGCAGTGCCTTGCCCTTGGCCAGAGTTGGAGCAAAATGTAATTAGTTCTGCTTAATTCTTCCCCAATATCACTGATCACACCTGCAGATAGAGTAGAGAGGTAAAGGCCAAGAAGGCAAATGTTACAGACTACTAATCACCCCACACCACTCTCAACTTTTGGAGGATTTTACGAGTTACCTTTATGTGAGTGTCAGTGACTAACATTTACCTTGCTTAGTTTACAAAGCCCTTTTACATTGTCTCAAATGACCCTCACAAAAGCCCTATGACGCAAGCAGAAGTTATGGTTAATTTGACAGCTTAATAATTTGAGAGTCAGACAAGTTAGGTGATTTGTACATCCTGGCCCACAGACCAAGCATGAATTCCAAATAATATTCTTTCCATTATTCCATGCTGTCATGCAAAATTTAAATTAATGAGTTCTGTCAAAGTAGTATTCCATTCTAATAATCCTAACTTAGTAACTCCAACATTACTAAGATACCCTAGCAGGAAGTTTGAGTATAAGAAAATAAGAAAGGAGCTGTGTGAATCCATGTAAGCACAGTACCATTACAATCAAGATGCTGGCCTAGGAAGCAGCTGGGATTGATTCCTCCCCTTCTGTCCTGTCTTCTCTGGCTTCTCAGGCGCGCCCGGCTCCTTCTCCCTCAGAGCCTCTGTTGCATGATTTCCTCTACACAGGATCCTCACCGGATCCTTCTTGTCATCAGCTCTTTATCCAAACACCATCTCCTTAGAGAGGCCTCCAATGACCCCCAATTTCTCTTCATCATACTACCCTGTTGCATTTTCTTTAGTTTATTTATTTAGCTACTTGTTTGTGGTCAGTGTCCATTCTGAAATGTAAACTCCGACGAGCGGGTAGAAACTTGTTTTGCTCCCTGCTGGTTCTCTAGTGGTTAAAGTAGACCCTGGCACTTAGTAAGTGTTTAGGGAACACTTCTGGAATACTTTGAGTTATGAATCACGGAAGGCCTTACTACCGAACTTACCTGAGATAAGAGCTCTTGAGATCTCTTCTTCTCTTCTTCAAGTTTTTCCCTAGCAATATCATTCTCTTCCTTGAGTCTCTGTATTTTCTCTGTTTTATGCCTATCATCTTCCAGATGCTGTACATCTGCCTTTCTTTGCGAACACAACAGTTGATTTAACTCTTGAACTTCTTTTTGGGTTTCTTCATATTTTCTTCGAAATTCACTAAGTTCAAAACTCAACTGAGTTATGGTTTGTCGTTCGACCTCGAGATCTTTTTTTGCATTTGCCAAGAGATGGGTGTAATATTTTTGCTTCTCTTCTTGAAGATAACCTGTGAAAAACATTATGGCACAATTCACTTTATAAAAAAGAAAATATTCCTGAAAAGTGAAACATCAACTATGTTCCTTTGAATGAGGTCATACTATTTCCCAGCTTACAACATGGAGAGTCAGTGATAGGGACTATGGTTGATATATGATGGAATAAGAAACAAGTTCAAGGACATCATTTGAAGGTATAAAACTCACAAACTGAGAACTAAACTCAGTACTATAACTATACTATATCGAGAGATATTTAGACAAATGTCTAAAGAAAAGAAACAAGGATATAAGCTCATTATTTATAGATATGGAGATAATTACCAAAATTAAAAACGGAAATATTAAGAGCAGCTATGTTATAGAAAGTGGAAACAAAAACTGGGATGGGAAAGGTAGGATGTGGCCTTTCTGTACTATTATATTATTTTAACAAGTGCTTATAACACATATTATTCTGATAAAATAGAGAGAAAGTCACATTACCAAAAGAAAACCCATTAGACTTAAGCTCATAACTCAAATCCTGCTTTTATGTGTAGTAAACATATAAAGGCACCATGGTAATAACTTTGTCTCATTAGGGCTAAACACCTTTAAATCTTCTCTAGAGACATTTCCTTTGTGTTTTCTTTTTAGCATTAGTTTCATTTTAAATATTCAAATCTGATGCTCCAAGATCATGAGTCTTGTTCCCATCTCTTTAGCCGTGAGCTTTGGTCCCCTTTTGGCTGTCAGTCTTTTAAGAAATGCTTACGAGGGTTTCTCTTTTTTTTTTTTAGCTTGACATCTACAATTGCTGAACCTACTTCTTCATCTGTAAAATGGGAATGATGACCTTTCCCGCCCCACCTTCTGGGGTGGTTATGAAACTTCATTCAGATCAATGTTAGGGAAACTGCAAAGCTCTTGGCAAAAAGACTGCATCATGAATAAGAAACTGTAGATGAATTCTATATTGATGCTCAAATAACTGAAGAATCATCTATAAAATATATTCTTTCTCCTAAAGTTCATATAATAGAAATAAGTGCTAAAAGGAAATAATGTAAGAAGAGAGTTGGTGACAGGTTGGCGTCTGTAGCTTGGTGATGAGGGCACCAACCACATGCACCAGGGCTGGGAGTTTGAACCCAGCCCAGTCCTGCTAAACAACAATGACAACTGCAACAACAACAAAAATAACTGGGCGCTGTGGTGGGAGCCTGTAGTCCCAGTTACTTGGGAGGCTGAGGCAAGAGAATCACTTGAGCCCAAGAGTTTGAGGTTGCGTGAGCTGTGACACCATAGCACTTTACCGAGGGCGACATAGTAAGACTAAAAAAAAAAGCTGGTGACAAGGACAGCTCTGGGGAAATAAAAATTGGAGAACTTAGGAAGAGGGGGAGGAAATTCATGGTTGGAAAAAATTTAATGTGATTCCTGAGCTGCCAAAGATGACCTTTCACCTGTGTGCTGTGCCCTCCTTTTATCTGAACACACTTGGAAATGAAACTTGCAAAAATGGTATTTCTTACTTCAGGGCTAGAAGACTCACTCATATTTTACCTTCTAGCATGTATCTATAAAAATCTAAATTGGATGAATCACTCCAAAATCACTCCCTTTGGAAAATATCAGATCCATCCCAAGAGAACATTTTTATACCAGTCAGTACCTTCTGATTCAGGCTTTTTTGTCTGCTGTGGGAGCGAATGAGCAGCTGTTTCCATTTTCTTTTCCAATTCAGAGACCTTTGCCAGAAGTCCTTTCACATACACCTCTCGCTGCTGATCATACACAAGCCACTGCTGATTTTTGTCCAGTGCCTTAATGTGAAGATGACAGAAAATCAACAGTAAAATAAAAAACAAAATCTTAAAATGGGCAAAGGAGTCCCAAGTGATTTAGATTTTTCCAACACATAAAAACTTTCATGGTTCATAAAATAATTAAGGGCAACTATTTATGTCACGCACTTTCAGAATACAGGATAACATAACAAAGGCACACAAAATTAAGTTCATTTGTTTGCTTTCTGCAAAACACACCTTGCTTTACATTGTGTGTATGCAATGTTCTCTGTAAACTATAATGCCTTTTGTGGCAGACATAGCTGTACAAATTCCCCTTCACGGAAGAGCTCTGCCCCGATGTAGGGGCTAGCAGACGGCCTCCAGCTGCTAACTCCTTCAAATTTCCCTCAGCTTTTGAGAGGAACTCGGTGGCCCCAGCCAAAACTGAACAAGGACCTATCTATTTGTACCCAACATGGCACTCTGCTCTGCCCACCTACCCACTCGCCTGCCCCGCCGTGGGCTGACAGAGATTCTGTCGGGTTTTACCAGGGTCTGATGGTCCATTCCTGCTGCTTCTCCCTTGCGCAGATCTTGCTCCCTGATAAATCATTTGTACTCCCAACATCATCTCAGTGTCTGCTTTCCAGAGGATCAAATTTCAACATCCACCTTCTCTCTTTATCACCAATTGTCTTCCCTTATATTATCTTTATATTCTAATTAAAAACCTCAAAGTCAGGTTGCTCACCTATTTGTATGGGATTTTTGTGCTTGTAGTGAGTTCAACAGTGTCCTCCAAAATTCATGTTCACTTGAAACCACAGAACGTGACTTAACTCACAAATAGGGTCTTTACAGATACATTTAAGATGAGCCCACACGGGGGTGAGGTGAGCCCTAAATCTGATGACTAGTATCCTTATAAGAAGAGAAGACACAGGTATACACCCAGAGAGAAGCCATGTGAAGACAGAAGCAGAGACTGGCTTGCTCCTTTTATGAGGAGCAGGAGTTTGAGGTTGCTGTGAGCTATGATGCCATAGCACTCTGCCCACAGTGTCAGAGTGAAACTCTGTCTCAAAAATAAAACAAAACAAAAACCAAGTAGCTGGGACTACAAGTGCCCACCACCATGACCAGCTAGGCTTTCTTCCCCAACCCCCCATTTTTAGTAGAAACAGGGTCTTGCTTTTGCTCAGCCTGGTCTCAAACTTCTGAGCTCAAACAATCCACCCACCTCAGCCTCCTAATGAGCTAGGAGTGTGAGCCACCACACCCAGCTGTCTTTTATTTTCTAAAATAAAAATTTCTATGGATATTGTTAACTAGGACAAATTCACATATCCTCTGCTTCTAACTTTAAATGTTCTTAACCTCTTGATTCTTGAAATTCGGTTAAAGACAAAACAAAAGGAGTCTGTTAGGGATCTCAGCCGTCCCCAGCAATTGCACATTATCCCCCCACACATAACTAACACCCTGTTTTGGCAGGGGAGGTGACAGTCCTCCTATTGAAAACAGGGCACATTCATGTTAAAAGCCAGCAAAGGAGACAATTAATCTGCTGGTAGTAGGGAAAAAAAAGACTAAAAAAAAAAAGAATTTTTTGAGACAGAATCTCACTTGGTCACCCTTGGTAGTGTGCTGAGGCATCTCTTGGGCTCAAGTGATCCTCTTGCTTCGGTCTCCCAACTAGCTGGGACTATAGGTGCTCGCTACAACACCCACCTATTTTTTAGAGAGATAAGGTCTTTCTCTGGTTCAGGCTGGTCTCGAACCTGTGAAATCAGGCAATCCGCCTGCCTTGGCCTCCCAAGTGCTGGGATTACAGGTGTGAGCCTGTAATTCCAGCTCACAGGGCTGGGATTATATATAATGATATCATTATATGATATATAATCATATATATAATGATTCTAGTCTTAGGCGCTTGGCCCTAAGACTAGAAATTCTTATATAGCACAGACATGCAATGAGATTATAGTCCTTCTCTCCTTTCCAATCTAAGTGTTAAGTCTAAGAGGATGAGGCTGGGCCAGGCACAGTGGCTCATACCTGTAATCCTAGAACTCTGGGAGGCCAAGGAAAGTGGATCCCTGAGCTCAGGAGTTCAAAAGCAGCCTGAACTAGAGTGAGACCCCATCTCTACTAAAAATAGAAAAGTTAGCTGAGTCTTTTGACACACACCTATATTCTCAGCTACCTGGGAGACTGGGGCAGCAGGATCACTTTAGGCCAAGAGTTTGAGATTGCTGTGAACTAGGCTAAAGCCATGGCATGCTAGCCTACGTGACAGAACAAAACTCTATCTCCTCCCCCAAAAAAGAGGCGAGATGGGGTAAGAGGAAAGTACTATTTTTTGTGTGTGTTTGTGTAGATGTGTGTATGTGTGTATGCATATATATAAAGGGTTTTCCCTAAAAGAACACTGGCTTTGTTACAGCTTTGTAACCTATTCTCTTATATCTCACATGACCTGCTAGAAATCAGGACTAATAGTAATTTGTACTTCAAAGAAACTATAACATTATCAATAAACCTCATTTTGTCAAGAGTGGAATATGAATTTCAGATTACTGACTACTGTGAGAACTAGACAGCTCTTAAAATGATCTCTTATGCATAGATAGCATTCTTCTATTTTAAGTCCAAGCTGAAAATAAAATACATTGCTTTCTTTTTCAGTGGCCACTCCTTTGATCTCTAGTCCCAGAATGTAGAGTAGACAAAGAACCCCAAGGTTTTGGCATCTGCTTCCTGGTAAGAACTTCCATCCTTTAAAGACACAGGTAGTTGAGGCTCATATCCAGAAAGATCTAAATATACAGAAACTCCAGAGAAAGTCTAAAGGGTTCTTCCAAACCTTGTTAGGCTTCTTCTACCAGCATCCTACAAACTCATGAACAAAGCTTCTAGGTATGGGGTTTAAAGCATTTTCAGCGTCTTTTCCTATAGAAGTAGGAAACAGATTAGGAAGACAGAAGTAGCCTCTGGAATGAAAGACTCAGTCCAGGGCTCTCTAGCCACCGGAGATATTTTTCTCTCTGTACCTGTCAGTTATAGCTCTAATCATCTTTGTATGACTTAACAGTTCACTTGCCAACTGGAGATATTGTGTGTCTATCTTATATCATTAATAATGTAAATCTCTGTGGATGGCTACTTTCCCTGTATAATTTGATTTAAAGAGTCTAAATCATTGTTCAGTCTTAGTGGTAGCTATACAATTGTTCAATATACTTTCAACCTTTCTGTATGTTGAAATTTTTCACAGTAGAAGTTGGGGAAAAGAGAAATTAGTGTTAAATAAATACAAATATTAACATTCTGACAGTGAACTTACAGTGGACTTAGTATATGAGAAGAGTGCTAGGATTCATGGCCTAGCTCAAAACAGACTACAGTTGTATAGCCTTACTCGGAATCACTGTCATCCTTTCATACCCTATGCATGTTTTAGAAGAAAGGACTCATGAGAACATCAGGCTCATACTCAGATTTAGTTGCCCAGAGAGGGAGCCCTATTATGACTCAGAGCACATGTATACCCAAATACCTATACAGCATAGTGTGATAGTTATCAAAGATGCCTAATTTTATACCAAACTTTCTATTTGTTCATATTGTAAAAGTACTTTATTATTCTTTTTTGTCTTTTAAAATAACCTGTCTGCACACTACTTAAGCACAAAAACCAAAAATTCAAATTGGTTAAAGACTGAAGAAACAGGCCTGGCACAGTGGCTCACACCTGTAATCCTAGCATTCTGGGAGACAGAGGCAGAAAGAACATCACTTGAGGCCGGGAGTTTGAGAGCAGCCTGAACAAGAATGAAACCCTGGCTGTACCAAAAAATAGAAAAATTAGCCAAGCAGTGTGCTGTGTGCCTGTAACCCCAGCTACTTGGAGGCTGAGACAGGATTGCCTAAGACCAAGAGTTTGAGGTTGCCGTGAGCTATGACGATGCCACTGCAAGCACCAGGCAACAGGAGACTGTCTCAAAAAAAAAAAAAAAAAGGGGCAGCACCTGTGGCTCAAATAAGCAGGGTGCCTGCCCCATATGCCGGAGGTGGTAGGTTCAAACCCAGCCCCGGCCAAAAACTGCAAAAAAAAAAAAAAAAATTAAGAACCAAAACCAAAATTCTAAAAGGCCACACGATGGCGATGTCACCTCAATAATGCAAACATTTCTTTACTCTCCCCTTCTTCTCATGGATTCCGCATGCATCTGCCTTTTCCTAACAGTATCAATAAACGGATTTGATAGCTATCATAAATGTTGACAGTATTAGTTGTGAATCTTTAGAGTCATCATCACATTAGTTTTCCTTTCCATCTTTGTATCATCTACACGTTTTCACCCAATTTATTAAAATGTATGTAGAACAAGAATGGGCACAGTGAAGTCCTGGGGAATGCTCCTAAAGCTCTTCCTCCTGGTTTGACAGAGAGATCCATTAAATATTCTGTGGCCTAAAATTATAACCTAGAATACAACGGAAGCCAGAAAAGCAGCCTACGAGATGGAGTCTGAGAAGCTAAGCTGAAGCAGTACAGGGAACCTAGTGGGCAGAGTTCTCATTCTCTCCCTCCCCCCCCCCCCCTTATGTAGTTAAGGTTTCACTATGATTATGAGGATATTTATCTCAGGAGACTTGAGGAAGCAGTAACATATAGACAACAGGTGCTGTGACATTGGTAGAGTAAAGGTTACTTAGATTAATATTCTGTTTTCTCCAATGGTTTTCTTAGATATATTGTTAAAGTGAAAACTACCTTTCTGTTGTTTAAACATTTTGCATTGTTAAAATGAAGACTACTAAATGATGTTACTTCCTATCAGATAGAGTTAAAATGTACTAGGTTTATTTCCTTGTATTCCCATTATAAAAACTATTAGAATTGCAATTGGGGCAGAACAGTCTTTGAGAGACTACTTTTGCTGTTCTCCAGAACTGCTGGCCTTCTGATAATAAAGGTGGTTGGACCTAATCCCCATCTCTGCGTTTGGCTGTCACTTGGCTGACAGTGACAGGTGGCTGGATCCTCTTCATCAGCTAATGCAATGTTAGCCTGTACTGGAGGAATAAAAACTATGGGTCAACTGACAAAACCGGAATAAGAATGGTAGATTAGATAGAAGTATTGCATCTGTGAACTAAAATAAAATCTTAAGGTTCCTCCAACCCCAGAGACTGACCTAGGCCAAGGGGATACCCATGAGAAAAGGGTGCCCATGCCTCAACAGGCCCTCTTCCTTCTTGGAGAGGTCCTTTATAACTCACTAACAGCCAAAGACTATACAAGACAAACCTGTAGGTTCTCAGTTGCACACTGTTTTAACTGCACATGAACTTTATGACCACCCTGTATAAGTAACAAATTCTGGGTATATGTCTGTCGCTACCCTTAAGTAACAGACCCTTATCTTAACTCAAGCACTTCCTTTCCACTAACTCCTGGTCTTTTAGACAAAGCCTAACTCTTCCAGCCAATTGTCAACTAAAGAATCTTTCAACCCTCCTATAACCTGTAAGCCTGCACTTTAAGATGTCTCACCTTTGGGGCCAAACCAATATATACCTTCTATGTATTAATTTATGTCCAAGGAAAAGAAGCCATATTCTGTAAAATAATTTAAAGAGATTTATTCTGAGCCAAATTTGAGGACCACAGCCCAGAGCCACACCCAAGAAGCCATGAGCAAGTGGATTTGCTGTGGTGGGGTTGCAGTTTAATTTTATACATTTCAGGGAGACAAGAATAATAGTTAAAGTCATAAATCAATACATGGAAGACACACATAGATTTGGCTTGAAAAGGTGAGAAATCTAGCTCCAAAGGGATAGGGGAACACCCCCTTTTAAAGATTCCTTAGTTGACAATTGAAAGAATTAGACTTTGTCTGGAAAAATAAGAAGTGCAGTGGTGTCATCATAGTTGACTACAGCCTCCAGTTCCTGGGCTCAAGTGATCTTCCTGCCTCACCCTCCCAAAGTGCTAAGATGACTGGCGTGAGCTACCATACCCAGCCTTTGGTTTGATATAGTTTGCACTAAAATAATTCTTAAATACTAAAAGTACTGACATTTGACAATGTTTATGGCATTAACTCCACATAATTATTTCAAAATGTCAGACATATCTAAATGGCAGCTGAGGAATGATATAGCTAGGCCTTCAGGGAAGCACACATAGGATTTTAGGACTTATTTTACCGTAACAAATACTTATTCTTAAAATAGGTGGGCAAGCTTCTGTAGGAAGCCTTATGGGAACTTTAGGGTGTGATGGAACCTGAACTGCTGAGCTCTCAAAAGCTGATAACATGCCAGTGTGGGGACTAAGAGTGAGATCTCTCTTTCCCGGCTCCCCCAGACTCCATCAACTACTATTTCCTTCCTAATCTCAAACATTTACTGAGATTCCAAAGGGAAAACCCCAGCTACTAAAATTTGAGAAACTTCACTGATTCTATCCAATCTTCTTTCAAATGTTAGACACTGAGGATTATAGCGGTGAGCAAAACACACAGAAGTCTGTCTTTCCACCTATAACTTGAATTTAATGGAAAAGTTTGCTAATTAAACTAGAGAAGTAAAACAGATTCTAAGTTTAACAGCAATATGTGATGAGCAGCTGAAAAGTGGGAATGGGAATTGTTTGGTTCCTATAGGTGGCTAGGGAACCCCTTTTCTGGCTTCCCATCCCAAGAAAGTGACATCTAAAGTAAAGATCTGAATGAGGTATGGACTAAGTCATCATGGCAGAGGCAACAGAAAGAGAAAGGTGGTATATTCAAGAAGTAGCTGTAAAGCCAGCATGGTGGAAGTAGAATACTGCGAGGACACAGGAGGAGTCTAAGGTGAACGATTCATAGATATGCACACCTGAAAGGTGGCTACTGATATACACAGCACGATCCAGTTCAGTGTAATATACGACACACAGAACCTGTTTTAAATTATGTTTCCTCTAGATTTCAGTTACTTCTGGTAAATCATTTTGATAAGGGTACTCAGCACCCTGCTACACAGACACTCAAGAGATTTAAATTCTTTATAGAACATCAAATAGACTTTAGGAGATACTTGCTAGATTAAATAAAACAAGAATCTTAGAGCATGCTTAGATCAAGATAGACATGCCACTAATATTTCTGGAATCATAAAAAAAATATTTCTGGAATCAAAATTCCAATCTACTGACCTAATACTTAAGTCAAAAACTTCAAGAACTTTACACTTTGTATATCTTGTATTAAAATTTGGAAAAAATACGTGGTCAATATCAGTCCTGTGCTCTCAATTTATTCAGTTCCCAACAAAACCCACAAATCCATTTAAGACATAAGTTTGAAACACAGCTTTACCATATCTAAAATAACTTCCCATCAAATTCTAGAGAAAAAAAGTACTGAGTGTACAAAGAACACATCTCCTTTCAAATTATGAAAGTGAATTTTAGTTCCAAGAGAATTTCAAACCAAAGAGTACAACTCATATGAATAAACAAAAAGACACTGTAAATGGAATTGCATTATATAACAATAAAATAGTTGGGCAAGTTAGATTTAGGTGGAGAAAAGAAGCTATTGAGGTGTTTGGTAGCAGTGGGTGACTTCTAGGGCTTTGTAGCCCATAGAGACGATGCTTAGAGGAAATATCTCTCTTGAATGCCTCAAAAAGACAATGAGAAGACTCAGTTCTTCTGTCTCGACAACAGATTTTTTTTCTTTTCTTTCTTTTTTTTTTTTTGGTTGGGGCCAGTTTTGAACCTGCCACCTCCAGTATATGGGGCTGGTGCCTCAATCCTTGAGCCACAGGCACCACCCAACAGATTTTTTTCAAGTCACAACACTAAAGGAACTCAGGAAATTTCACCCCAAAATATGACTCTCAGGTAAAAAAAAGTATTTTGAATTAAAGGCAATCTTAGAGATTAAAAGACCCTTGGAAGAGGCTTTCCCTCTATCTGCATAAACCTTACTGACTTGATCAAAAGATCAAAAGGGAACTTTCTTCTTCTCCCAGTTATCTTAGTATACAGCAGAAAGCAACTACACCAAATCATTTAAAACATAATACCTGTCTCTTGGGTTAATTTACAAACCAATCTGTTTCCCCATCCATTCAACCTTCCTAGCAATCATTTATAGTCCCTATACTCCTTATTCTCTCCCTCCCCTTGAAAGGGGGTGTATAAAAATATCTGAACTTCATTGCAATATTGAATAAAGAGTGATTCTCTTCCACCAATGATCTTTCAGCAAACTTTCAGGGCAAAGGCAAGTTTCTCCTCATTCCTACCGCAGATCTAAGACTGCCAATTTCCACAGAATTCAAGAATAAATGAATTAGCTGGGTGCAGTGGCTCACGCCCTGTAATCCTAACACTCTGGGAGGCTGAGGTGGGTGGATTGCCTGAGATCACAGGTTCAAGACCAGCCTGAGCTAGAGTGGGACCTCATCTCTAAAAATAGCCGGGCGTTGTGGCAGGCGCCTATAGTCCCAGCTACTCGGGAGGCTGAGGCAAAAGAATTGCTTGAGCCCAAGAGTTTGAGGTTGCTGTGAACTGTGACGCCACAGCACACTGCCCAGGGTAACAAAGTGAGACTCTATCTCAAAAAATAAAATAAAATAAAATAAATGAATTAGTCCTCTTTACCCATAACTTAACAAAAGGAAATGAACTTACGTCTTTCAGTTGCATTTCTATTTCATGAATATTACTCACTGATGAGTTGAAGCAGTTTGCAGCCGCAGTCTGTAAATAACCCAACATTAGTTAACATCATATATTTAGCGATAGAAAATTTTCATTACATTTAGTTCCCTAATACAGTAGTATACTTAATAGGGATATACCCAAATCCAGATCTAGCACACGCTGGCAAATCACCAAGCTAGGCAATGGTTACCAGAATATTCCACTGTCAGAATTAACATCCTCTAGAACAGTGGTTCTCAACCTTCCTAATGTCTATTTAATACAGTTAAATAAATGAATCTTTATTATCTTTATTATAAATATAATAAATAAATGATCTTTATTATTTATTATAGTCGTATTCAATTTGTTTGCCTAAAATCTTTTTTGAAGCTGAAGAAGCAGCTTCTTTACTTTTAACATAAAATACAAATCTTAGACTATTTAATATTAACAACTTTAATATAGTTCCTGTGGGTCACGACCCACTAGCTGAGAATCCTTCCTCTAGAACTTCCCTAGGAAGATGGGAAACCCTGAAATTTCAGATCTAGTTTGACTTCTGAGGTCCTCTGTACCCCAGGATCACTAGACTAGCCTTTAATGCATATAAACAACCCAGTGGTTTTCACCAAGACCAAAAAAAAAAGAATTAGACTATTTACATGAAATCTGGGAAATATTGTCAAATATTGTCAAACAAAAAAGTTCTTTCCAGAATTATATTCTGTATTAGTAATAGTATTAAGTATGAATTAATATGGACTATATGAAAACCAAAACATAATTTCTCTCCTCCTTTTTTTCCTTCATTTTCTCATAGAGGAAAAAAAAGAGGACAAGAGGGGAAGCAGGTGGCTAGGTATACCCAGGTTGGTTTACAACCTCAGACAATGCTTCATTTATTTCAGTCTTTCAACATCTGTAAGGAAAAAGACTTGTGTGAACACTGGCAAGGAAGCTCAAAAGAAATTTTTTTCCTCCAAAACTCTGTTCATTCACCCTAATATACTCTTTTTGCTTTCAGTTTAGTGCTCCAGGGAAAAACTATGTCAGAGATAGTTCACTAAACCCCCTTCCTTTTTTCCTTGGATACACTGTGGACTATATTTCTAAGCCTTCCTTGTGGTTAGTGGGCCCATGTGACTGAATTAAATCTAATGGAATGTGTGCAGAAGTGAAATATGCCAACTCCAAGCTTGGCCCCAGAAATTCCTAGGCAATTCTCCACATGCTCTATCTCATAGCTGTATATACAGGATCTGGTGAAAGACTCTGCCCTTCAGGCTGATGGAGCCGTGAGAAAGAAGGAACTTGGACTTGAATGCCTCTTGAGCAAAGCTACCTCAACTCCACCTACACTAGACTGTGGCATGAGGGAAAAATAAACACTTGTGTAAGGCGCTGAGATTTGGAGGTTGCTTGTTATAGCAGTTAGAAATGATGACAAATACAGAAATCAATGCTAGATAGCCAAAAAAATTACTGTAAGAGTATCTTTTTAAAAATTATAATTCCTGCCAAGATTTGTATTTTATGTTAAAAAGTAGAGAAGCTACTTCTTCAGTTTCAAAAAAGATTTTAGGCAAACACATTGTCTACGACTATAAAGTTTCATGACTTTCAGCTCTACGAAAATTCTCTAGAAAAATTTAACCTCTTGTAACTCATCTGTACAAATAGTCAACTGCCTATCTTTAGAGAAAATACAAAGACATCTTTATATCTTTGGAGATACAGGTCTGATCACTGTATCTCCTTTAGAAGGAAAATAAGCTACATGGATCAGCACTGAGATATTACATTTGAAAGCTATATATAGATTTTCTTCTATAGATCATATTAATAGTTGTATTAATATTATTCAAAATCTCCAAATTTCCAAAAGAATCAAAGGCCTGATCAATAGTAATTACTTATTGATTACTGAGTACTCACTGGTAGGCAATTTACATGCATTATCACATTTACCGATCAGTATTCTCATCTCAATTTTACTGCTGTGGAAACCAAGTATAGGAAAGGTATAGAGAAGTTAAGGTAGAGAGGCACACAGCTCACAAGTGGCAAAACCAAGATCTGAACCCAGATCTCACTCCAAATCTTTATTCCTTAACATTAGTGCTTCTCAAACAAAAGATGGAGAGAAAACGCATGTGTAGTTATGAAAAGCATACTTGATATTATAATTGTACAGTTCAAATATGAAAAATAACAAGAAAATGAAACCCATTATTTTCTTGATACAAACTATAGAAATAAGAGCCCAGCAAAAATCTTCTTAGCTGTTAAAGACACCCAATGGATTCTTACTGAATATACTCCTCTGGGCAAAACAATGAAGTGAGGGAATGGAGGGAACTATTTTTCCTCATGGAGAAGGAACTGGGTTACCAAAAAAGTGACCTGTTAGTATACCATACTGTCTCATCATTTGGCAAGCATGTCTTAAAAAACTCATTCTGCATAAGAATTACATATTGTATCAGAAAGAACAAAAGTCTGGGTTTAAAGAAATTATTTAGCACCTGAGATAAGTGAAGCGTACTGGCTTTGCTTTCAAGTTCAGCAAGTCTTGCCGTTGTAGCAGACAACTGTTTTTTCAATATTTCTGTCTCTTCAGATAAGGATTTCAACAACTGTTCCCTCCTTTCGCCTTCCTTGGTCTTCTCTTCCAGCTGTTCAAGCAATGCAGTGGCACTGTATCTGGACTTCAGCTGGTCTCTGAGTCGCTGTATTTCTTTGTCCTTCTCTGTGAGGTGATAAGCATTCTTCTCCCTCTCAGCTTCAAGGACTCGAATTTTCTAGATATAAACTAAGAAGAATCTTAGAACAAAGCCAAGTCAAACATCCAGCGAAACAAGACACCTCAATAAGCATTGATAAAGTGTTCATTATTTTATCAAGTCAGTATTACTATGCTAGATACTAGGGCCAAAAAAGAAGGGGAAGCCAAGGTTCTAAGTTTAAAAAGCTCAAGAACAACCAGTACTTCCATGCAATATGGTTAAGTGCTGTAGTTAAGAGACATAAAAAAATGAATGAGGATGGCACCTGTGGCTCAAAGGAGTAGGGCACTGGCCCCAAATGTCGGAGGTGGTGGGTTCAAACCCAGTCCCAACCAAAAGTTGCAAAAAAAAGAATGACCACAGACAGAGAGGAGAAACCTCTCATCAAGGGTGATAAGAAAAAGCTAAAGAAAGGCTGGCTCCCATATGAGTATTTCATAATCATCCCTTCATAATGCCAGATCTTGTAAGCCTAAGAGCTAGAAAAAAGTGGGTCATTTAAGATACACGTGCTCATTAATGAACTCGAACCAGTGGAACTTAAAAGTTACAGAATGTTATAGCAGGATAAAGATGAGTTCATTAACCACTTACTATTGATAAATGATTTGGTATTGAATCTAGAAGGTGATCTTTAAAGCTTAACATTTTCAAAGACTTGTACTTATACATGGTATAAGTAATGCTTGTCAAACTGCTGCTGGCATAATAGAAAACAAGCCAAATAGGAACATTATTATTATTGTTACTTTACAGGCTAACAGGGTCAAAACAACAACAAAAATAGCCAGGTGTTGTGGCAGGTGTCTTTAGTCCCATCTACTTGGGAGGCTGAGGCAAAAGAATCACTTAAGCCCAAGAGTTTGAAGTTGCTGTGAGCTGTGATGCTCGCCCTACTAAGGGCAACAGCTTGAGACACCATCTTGGAAAAAAAAATAGAAAAACTAGGTGGGTGTGATAGGAGGTGCTTGTAGTCCTAGCTACTAAGGAGACTGAGGCAAGAGGATCTCTCAAGCCCAAGAGTTTGAAGTTGCTATGAATTATGATGCCTTGGCACTCTACCCAGGGCAACAGAATGAGACCCTGTCTCAAAAAAAAAAAGCCTAAAAACAAAGATTATGTGGAAAATAGCCAATATATATGATAAAATGGGTTTTAAACATTCACAAAGAAATCTGATCACGATTAATACTCTGAAATGGATTTGATTTTTACATTTAGCATACTAATAGAAAAACCGTATTATATAATTTCTGGCAAATATTTTCTCTTCTCCTACAATGAAAAAGAGATGTGAGAATGACACAGTATCCTCATATTATCAATGAATAACACAGTATAGCAAAACAGAACAGATAGAGAATGCTTCTATGTTATCCTGTTCTATGTTAAAACAGTAAAAATAGGAAACCAGTATGTTTTACAATCTTAAGGTTAGCATAACAAAAATTATCAGGAATACTCACGTAATTAAGTTAAATTACCAAAAAGTTATAGGAAGTACAATGGATTGGGTTTTTATTTTGTTTAAAAAAACTAAAAAGCAGACCATATTATTGTGTTGAAGGTACATATTAATCAAGATGTCTTTTTTTACTAAGACAAACTTAGTAATCTCAAAACACATAGTCTATTACATTTAAAAAGTCAGAGAAATTGGGGCGGCGCCTGTGGCTCAGTGAGTAGGGTGCCAGTCTCAAATACCACAGGTGACAGGTTTAAACCCGGCCCCAGCCAAAAACTGCAAAAAAAAAAAAAGCATGAGAAATTAATAGTTACTACAGTGTGTCTAAGATCTGCAAAGTCAAAGTAGGAATTTAAGATTCTGAAGGGACCCAAGGTGAAGTTTCCAAAACTGATGAACTGGGTGGGACAAGAATAATGGCAGGAAGAAGAAGGTAGCATTAGGAAATCATAAGAAAGTTACTATAATTTAAAGGGTTGTAAGACCATTTACCTCCAAAAGTCTTTGTCTCTCTTTATCAGTCAGCTTTCCTTTTCCACTTGCGATTTCATCTACTGATGTCTTTAAGGCTGCAATTTCTCCCTTAAATCTCTCTAATGCAGTTTCGGATTTGGAGTTACTAGGCTTTGATACCCACTTACTTTTAATTATATCTTTGGTACTTCTGGCAGACATGTCTAAAATGCTCTGGAAAAATAAAAATCAATTGTATTTATAAGTCTGACTTTAAAAATTTAAATCTCAGGTTTTAAACAAGTCTAATAATCGATCTACTTTCAATAGAGATGATCCAAACCAAGGTGCTATTGAAAAAGATTAAGGAAGGCTTCTGAGGTGCTATAACAATTTTTTTTTTGTTAATTTAAGTGGTAGATAAATGTGGTACTTACCTTCTAAAAATGTCAACTTGTAAACTTAAATTTTGCGCAGTGCTCTGTATGTGTGTTATACTTCAGTAGAAAAGTTTAGTTTAAAAAACAATGGAGGCGTCTCCAACCATTAAAAGAAACCTAAAAGACATAGGTCAGAATCAAGGACATACCTTACCCAAGAATAAAAGCTGGTAAATAATGTAATTCTTAGCATGTAGGCATTGAAATATCAACATAATGATATGTCCTCTGTTTTAGAAGATATGTTTAGTTGAGATCTACCTTAATTGTCATTTGAGAGAGCCCAGTGGAGAAAAATGAGAGAAATTCAAGAGGAGACATCAATAGGAAAAGAGGTACAATATTCAGGGGATTCGGGAATGAAAAGAATGACAAATAAGGTGCCAGAAGGAGAAGTTTGATATCTACTATCAGTACCAGACAACAGTTTAGAAGCGAGTAATCTAAATTTTAGGTGGAAAGTACATAGTAGCTCTTAATTAGGTTAAGTTAAAAACCATTTTTCCGCCCGAAGGAAGTTAAAAAACATTTTCCACTTCATTCATCCTGAAATGGAATAATAGCAATGTGGTTAAATATAGAGAAGTATGAGACCAGTAATGTATTCAAAAATTACTACAGAGCCTCCTATTTAGGCACCCTAATAGATGCTCAGTATAAACTGGTTTAAAGAAAAAAAAAAGACATGTTCCCTGACATCATGGAGTTTTCAGGGTAGTAAGGAAGGCAGGTGCTAACAAGAAAACATGGATTTTCAAACTGCAATAAATAACTATCCAGGAAATGAGCAGAGTACAGTGATAAATGACACCAGTAAAAATAGGGAAGAATGACTTAGATAAGGTGGTGCGGAAATGATTTTTAAGGTCATCCTATGTAAAATCAGAACATCTAAAAATACTAGAACTGAACAGACTGAGTAGAATAAACCATTTATCAAAAGGCTGGTCCTAGATTTTTACCATTGTAAGAGCTGATCAAATCAGTTGAGGCAAAGGCCAAGGTGTCATGTCTCACTAATGGACTGTCACAGGAAGTTGTTTCCTGTGTGCCTCTGCTGATAGCGCACTGTTGACTTGATAACCCGAGTATCAAGGTACTTTTCTACCCAGTCATTGAGACATACAATGGTGAATATAGATCAACAGAACTTTGAAGAACCCTCAGAAATTTGCTTCCTAACATTTGGACAGAAACTCCTGGAGTGAATGACTACTGCTTATAGCCTCTCATCTAGACAGCTCTGCTCTCCCCACCTAGTCCAGCCCATCCTCCTTTCTCTGTATTTTCTAGGGTTCTACCTTACCTGACCTGGTCACATCATCAGGTTCCCTCTGTGAACTCTAGTACAGTCCCCATCCCCAACCCACTGCACAATCTGGTACCCAATTATGCCCACACCTAACCTTTTCTTTTTTCAACTGTTAAACAATTTTCAGGGGCCGCCCTTTGAAAACTTTTTATCATCCACAAACCCTAACAGCAAGTATTCAGAAATTATTGGTTGAAGTGACCTAAGTCATTAGCATTTCCATTCTGTAAACTGCACAAGGCATCTCAAGGGCCATGTTTTCTCCAAGTGGAGACAAATCTTTAAAAGTCCTCACATAAGATCACATCTGAGGAAACAGACAGGAAAAGAAAAGCTGCAAAAGAGACACTAGTTTTCTCACCCCTAAAACAAAGATGTTTTTAAAACAGACATAAAAGCGCCTCCTAATCGAAAAAAGACGTACTGACAAAAAACCTTAGCTAAATCACTTGGCCTCTCTGCGCCTATCTGTATGGAGATAATACCCACCTCACAGTCCAAAAGAGGGATCTAAAGAACCACGGTCGTGAGGCGCCCAGCCCGGTACCAGGCACTAAGTGAGCGCTGGGTTAAGGGGACATTTATCAGGGCGGGCACAGACGGAATCCAGCGGACGCGATCTGCCCACTGACCCCGTCACCCCTCCGCAGTCCCGCACCTCGGCGGTTCCTCCCTCGGGCCAGCCAGCACCTGAGGAAGGCAAAGCGCCCCCCAAGCGTCTACGCACCCACACTTTCTTACTCGGACGTCGCTTCCGGAAGTTTGAATCCCGCGGCTGCAGGGCGGGGCACGTCACTGCCGGCGGGGGCGCGGCCTGCAGCAAGAAAGGCCGTGCCTGCAGCTCTTCGATTGGCTGTCGCCTTCGAGGGGCGGGGCCTGAAATCTGCTGGTTCAAGTAGAGGTGGGGGTTAGGGGGGAGGGCTGGGGCGGGACCGATGATAGGACCACCTCTTCCCGAGCTCGCCTCCCAGTTCTGGGGTTCTGTTTCTCCGAGGGTTCGGGCCTCAAACCCGGTGTCTGTTTTTTGGTTTTTTTTTTTTCTTTTTTTGGGGGGGGACAGAGTCTCACTTTGTCGCCCAGGGTAGAGTGCTGTATTGTCACAGCTCACAGCAACCTCATACTCTTGGGCTTATGCGATTCTCTTGCTTCAGCCTCCCGAGTAGATGGAGACTACAGGCACCCGCCACAACGCCTGGCTATTTTTTTTTTTTAGACAGGAGTCTCCCTTCGTCGCCCTGGGTAGTGCCGTAGCGTCATAGTTTACAGCAACCTCAAACTCCTGGGGTCAAGCGATTATCTTGTCTTAGCCTCCCAAGCAGCTGGGGCTACGGGTGCCTGCCACCACGCCTGGCCTGGCTATTTTTAGAAACGAGGTCCCTCTCTGGCTCAGGCAGGTCTCTGAGCTCAGGCAATCCACCCGCCTCGGCCTCCCAAGTGCTGGGATTACAGGGGTGAGCCAACGGACCAGCTCCGTGTCTCTTAGCAAGGATCTGCTTTTGCATTTATTAGCCTTGAGCATGAAGCAAATTACTACCCTTAATGGGGTAGACCCAGTGACGCTGTACTGAGACTAGCTAGCTCTTTGTCCTTGAGCTTAATTCACTCCTCTGAGTATCAGTTTCTCCCTGGATAAACTGGGGCCCCTCCTGCCCTGGCAGAACTGAATTTTGCAAGGAGCAATCTCCCCCTCTTCCGCTTAGACTGAGCCTTAAACTTGCTAAATATCGGGGTGGAGCAACGAGGAGTGGGAGAGCTGATCAGCATGCCCCGTTTGAACGCTGCGACTGTGAACTGCTAGCTAGAGTGAAGCAGGCTTTAGCTCCAGGTCTCTGCTCTCTGACCTGATAGTAGTTTCTCTGTGGGTCAAGTCTTCATAAACTAACTAGGAATGAAATGTCATACAAAGGTGGAAACCTGGCTCAAAGGGGTGCCTCGCATCTATAATCCTAGCACTCTGGGAGGACAAGAGGGGGTGGATTACCTGAGCTCAGGAGTTCGAGACCAGCCTGAGGAAGAGCCAGACCTCATGTCTAAAACTAGCTGGTTGTACTAGCCGGTTGTGGCAGGTGTCTGTAGTCCCAGCTACTGGGGAGGCTGAGACAAGATAATCGCTTGAACCCAAGAATTTGAGGTTGTCGTGAGTTATGACACCAAGGCACTGAGGGTGACAAAGTGAGACTCTGTAAGAAAGAAAAAAGAAGGAAGGAAGGAAGGAGGCGGAAACTCTAGGACTTTCTGAGTTTTAAGTCTTGACTGCCTCTTACTAGATGTGTGTCGTTGGATAAATTTATTTAACAAATGCTCAGAGCAATGATGTCCTGATCTGCAAAATGATGCAAATAATAACATTCACCTCAGAGTGTGGTTCTAAGTATTAAATGAGGGAATCCAAGCAAAGTGCTTAGCGTTAGTAAAAGCTCGCTTGATACTAGCCATTATTAAACCAAAAGCAACAAACTCACACTAAACAAAATGGATGAGAAATAACATAGGGATTTTAAAGAATCAAAAAATAATGGGAGAAGATGATGTTTGGTACCTACTTCCAGAGAACTGGGAAAGTGAGTAGACTTTGTTTTCTAGGGCAGGAGATAAGGAAAAAGATCAATGAGGGTGTAGACATTATTCAAGTTGAGATGAAGGGCAAAACTAATTTACACAGAAATTTACAAAGATTAGCGAGAGGGAAAAAAATCTCCCTGTTGGCCTTTGACCCAAGTGGAGAGCAGAGAATGGGGAGAGGGAGGGAGGAAGAACTCTGCAGAGAGGGGCGGCTCCTGGCAGACGGGCACCTGGGGGCAGGAGTCCCATGCCTGCCGGGCCAGACACTCTGATTCCACACCTGCTCTCCAGGACCTTCTTTTCTGGGGACACTCCCCCTGTGAGTGGGAACCAAGGGAGAAAAGCAGACAGGAGACTCACTGGCCTGTGGAGCTTGTTTAATTTTGTAATTGGCCACTGTTAGATCCAAAAACCCGTTGTTTGATCTTTACAGATAGGTGCTGCCAGTCATGAAGTGGTGAAGAGCTGGGAGTTTCCACAAGGTCTCACAAGTATTTTGATGTTGGCAGTTCATTCAGGGATAGGCTAGGAAAAAGATTCAAAACTCATCTTTATTCATGTAAGGAGAGGAATATAGCAGCCAAGCAGATTGGTATTTACCTCAGCAGGTGAGCTCATTTTCCTCCTAGTAAGAGAGTGTACTTGGGAACCCAAAACAGTATCAAAAAGCTGCTGAATGGGGTTAGAGTTATTAAATGGAAATAAGAAGGCTGTTGTATATGAGGGCACCTATCACCTTTGAAGGGTGACATCTTCCAAAAAATGCTAATGAATGCACAGAACTGCACAGTCCGATAGACTTTCTGCAATAAAGGAAAGTTTTCTCTTGCTCTATCCAGTACGGTGGCATCATCCATATATGGCAATTAAGTGCTTGAAATTTGGCTATCGGGACTGAGAAACTAAATTTTTAATTTAATTTAACTTAAAAACTGTTAGTTGACTCAATTATTGGAGAACTTTTAAGTACGTTTAGGACAACTTGAGTACATAAACTATTTTTCAATTGCAAATTTTATGAAACTTTATGAAACCTAAATATAGATCAAGTGTTCCTGTTGTGTCCAAATTGAGATGTGTGATATACGCAGCAGATTTCAGAAACTTAGCATGAATAAAAGAATGTAAAATTACACTCATACTTGTTTAGACACATATTATTGCATGTTGAAATCATAATATTTTGGATATATTGGAAAAATAAAATATGTTTAAATTGATCTCACCTAATGTGTTTTACTTTTTTAAATATGTCTAGTAGAAAATTGAAAATGACCATGGTAGCTTATGTTACAATTTCTATTGCGCAGTGCTGGTATGCACACAAGACGTGTTCTTTAAATGCAGAACAAGAAGAAAAAAGTAAACTTTTGTGTCCTTCCAATCCAATTTTCCCTCAACAGGGATTTTTTTAAAAACAACACAGATGCAATTATGTTACATATTCCCCAACATAAACACAAAATATTTTATTGACTTGCCCTTGTTTAAGAACAAAATCCCAATCTTTTATCTTTTATCTCAGGCCTAACAGAGACCAATCCCACTGACCTCTCCAGCCTGGTCTCAAACTAGTCACATCTGACTCATTCCTTGACCAGTTAGTCTCCTCCCTCCTGGCTCAGAGCCTTTGCAGAGGTCCTGTCTGCAAGGTTCCCACCGTTATCTCCTGTCCTTTCCGGATCTCAGCTCAGTTTTCATTGCCTCAGTGTTTCCTTTTTGCCTTGTACTTCTTCCAAGCACTCACCACAGTTATAACTAAACATCTGTTTGTGAGTGCTTTTTTGATTAGTATCCTTTTCCTCTACTGTATCCTTTTCCTTTACTCCTTAAAGGTTAAGGCCAAGTCTGATTTTGCCAACCAATATATCCTCAAAATTTAGGTTAACCACAGTGATTGAACACTTTAAGTTGAGACGAAATTGATCACAGTCTACTCTAATCTCAACTATTGTGGAGAAATAGACAAATTCTCTACTTTCTTCCTTCTGTTATTGATATTCCTTACTGGCACTCTAAAAGCATCCTTTTAGAGTCCAGTACCTTTACAAGGGAAACGAACTACTCGTTCCTAGATTACAATTCGTCTCAGGCTTGGCACCTGTAGCACAGTGGTTAGGGCGCCAGCCACATACACCAAAGCTGGCCAGCCCAGGCCCACCAAACGACAATGACAACTACAACCAAACATAGCTGGGCATTGTGGCGGGCGCCTGTAGTCCCAGCTACTTGAGAATCTGAGGCAAGAGAATCATTTAAGCCCAAGAGTTTGAGGTTGCTGTGAGCTGTGTGCTGTGAGCTGTGATGCCACTGCATTCTACCGAGGGCAACATAGTGAGATTCTGTCTCGAAAAAAAATAAAATAAAGTTCATCTCCAACAGCCAGGTACAATGGCTCACACCTATAATCATAGCACTCTGGAGGCCAAAGTGGGTGGATTGCTTGAGCCCAGGAATTCGAGACCTCCCTTGAGCAAGAGGAAGACCCATCTCTACAAATAGCTGAGCATTGTGGTGGGCACCTGTAATCCCAGCTACTCAGAAGGCTGAGGCAAGAGAATCACTTGACACCAAGACAAAGTGAAACTGTCACAAAACAAAACAAGAAAGGCTCAGCACCCATAGCACAGTGGTTACAGTGCTTGGGTCACATGCACAGAGGCTGGCAGGTTTGAACCTGGCCCGGGGCCAGCTAAACAATGACAACTGCAATTAAAAAAAATATATAGCTGGGCGTTGTGATGGGCGCCTGTAGTCCCAGCTACTTGGGAGGCTGAAGCAAGAGACTCACTTAAGCCCAAGAGTTTGAGGTTGCTGTGAACTGTGATGCCATGGGCACTCTACCCAGGGCAGCATAGTGAGACTCTGTCTCCAAAAAAAAAAAAAGTTCATATCCAGCTAGGGAAAGAATGCATCTTAAATTAGTAAATTGAAAGGAGACACCCACAGAACTTAGCTGAGATCACTGCAGCTTCATCAGCGGAGAACACATTTAAAAACCATTTTCGAAACAGATGTTTCTTGGGGAGATTTTCTTTGGCTGGCTAATTTTCTCTGGTTGGTATACAGAAAAATTCTTATTAGCCACTGAATGGTACTTCCTGAGGTTGGCCTTGATTTAGGGTGAATCCTATTTAGAGAGGAAAGTCCCCTGAGTACTGCAACTGCTTTGCCTGCTTTAGCTCCTTTTAAAATTTCTGTTTGTGTGATTATTAAAACATTTCATTTGGTTTGGGCACAGTGGCTCACACCTGTAATCCTAGCACTCTGGAAGGCAAGGTGGGAGAATCCCTTGGGCTTAGGAGTTTGAGAACAGCCTAGGCAAGAACACGATCCTATCTCTACTAAAAATAGAAAAAAATGGCTGGAGTTGTGGCAGTGGCCTGTAGCCCCATATACTTGTGAGGCTGAGGCAGGAGGATCATTTGAGCCCAGAAATTTGAAATTGTTGTGAGCTAGACTGATGCCATGACACTCTAGCCTGGTGACAGAATGTGACTGTGACTAAAAAAATTGTATTCAGGCTTGGCGCCTATGGCTCAAGCGGCTAAAGCGCCAGCCACGTACACCTGAGCTGGCGGGTTCGAATCCAGCCTGGGCCCGCCAAACAACAATGACGGCTGCACCCAAAAAATAGCCAGGCATCGTGGCTTGCTCCTGTAGTTCCAGCTACTTGGGAGGCAGAGGCAGGAGAATCTCTTGAGCCCAGGAATTGGAGGTTGCTGTGAGCTGTGATGTCACGGCACCCTATCCAGCGCGACAGCTTGAGGCTCTGTCTCAAAAAAAAAAAAAAAATTGTATTCAGGGTATTTAGTATGCAATCTGGCTTCACTCTTTGTGAAAACATAGGCAAGGTACTTAGCCATACTGGCTTCAGTTTTTTCATCTGTAAAATGGGAATCATGAAGTAGTACTTACTTCATAGGGTAGTGTGGTGGAAGGATCAAATAAAACTAAAATGTTTAAGACCAGTGGTTGGCATATACCAAGCCATCAGTAGATATTATTGAGCAAATAAGACTCTCTGAGCTGGTATCCACTTACCTGCCTAAGCTCACTACTGGACTGTTTCTTTTTTTTTTTTTTTTTTTGAGACAAAGCCTTAAGCTGTTGCCCTGGGTAGAGTGCTGTGTCATCACAGCTCACAGCAACCTCCAACTCCTGGGCTTAAGCGATTCTCTTCCCTTAGCCTCCCGAGTAGCTGGCAACATAGGTGCCCACCACAACGCCCAGCTATTTTTTGGTTGCAGCCGTCATTGTTGTTTGGCGGGCCCAGGCTGGATTCAAACCCGCCAGCTCAGGTGTATGTGGCTGGTATAGCCACTTGAGCCACAGGCACCGAGCCTGGACTGTTTCGTCTCATATGCGATATTCCACCAACATTGACAGGTTCTGGCTGGTCCGAAGGCAGTGAGTTATCTCACTTGATTGTTCACAGTCAGTTACAGATTGAACTCCTTGTTTTACTCTTTCCCCTTTCTCACTACTGCACTTGAACTAGTCTTAAAAAAAAATTAAATAAAAAAGTTCCAAAAGCTAACAATGTGCATTTGTGTAACTCTATTTCAGATCATATAGCCAGACACACACACATATGCAAACATCAGTCCAACCATTTAAGATTCAGTCTAGCAGCTTTGCGCCTATGGTTCTTGTGGCTAAGGCACCAGCCACTTACACCTGAGCTGGCGGGTTTGAATCCAGCCTGGGCCCACCAAACAACAATGACAACTGCAACCAAAAAATAGCTGTGTGTTGTAGTGGGCACCTGTAGTCCCAGCTACTTGAGAGGCAGAGGCAGGAGAATCTCAGGAGCCCAGGAGTTGGAGGTTGCTGTGAGCTGTGATGCCACAGCATTCTGCCCAGGGCGACAGCTTAAGGATCTGTCTCAAAAAAAAAAAAAAAAAGCCCTCCATAGCACCAATGATGGGTAAGACTCCCAAAGCTGGGACAACCTAAGACAGGATGTGGAGAGGCTGCATGGTGGATTATATTCATAGTACCCAAAGACGGGTAAGATCACTCTGCGTTCAGTCAACCTAAGACAGGGACCAAACTATTGATGTTTGTATCCCCATGACGGGTAAGACTGAAACTGCAAGAGCAGGCAACCTAAGACAGGGGCTATGTTTATCC
>CAUYPK010024031.1:0-35602 GCA_963574355.1 Loris lydekkerianus
GTATACCATGGAATATTATGCAGCATTAAAGAAAGATGGAGACTTTACCTCCTTTGTGTTTACATGGATGGAGCTGGAACATATTCTTCTTAGTAAAGTATCCCAAGAATGGAAGAAAAAGTATCCAATGTACTCACCCCTACTATGAAACTAATTTAGGGTTTTCATATGAATGCTGTAATCCATTTGCAACCTAGGAATATGGGGAGGGGGAAAAGGGAGGGGATGGAGGGGAAGGGGGGTGGAAGGAGGGGAATTGGTGAGAATACATTTGTGGTGCATCTTACAATGGTATATGTCAAACTTAGTAAATGTAGAATGTAAATGTCTCAACACAATAACTGTGAAATTGCCAGGAAGGCTATGTTAACCAGTGTGATATAAATGTGTCAACTGGTCTGTGAAACTAGTGTATGATGCCCCATGATCATACCAATGTACATATCTATGATTTAATAAAAATAAAAATAAAAAAAACTGAAAAAAAAGAAAAAAATTGAAAATGTCAAAAATCTAACTATGAATATTTACTCTGTACCATCTCTTGACTCTTAACTACCGTCTACTAAATACACTGTATCTCTTATTTATCTGCTAGAATTGTCTTAAACTTTGTATCCCACAGTGAAAAAGCTATCAAAACTTTTTGGTTTCAGGACCTTTTTACACCTCTAAAAATTACTGAGGACAACAAAAAGTTTTATTTATTTGGGTTATATCTAAACATATTTATCATTTCAGAAATTTAAACCAAGTCCTTTTTAAGACACAAAAACACACTTTGACATTTTCTATTAGTCTTCAGAGTGATGTAGAAAACACCACTGTAGAGAATGAGAGTCAAAGGCAAAAAAACATTTTAGTATTATACTAACAGTTCTGACTTTGTAGACCTTCTAAGGAGGTTAGGTCTCAGGAACTCCCAAAGATCCCTGAAAAAATATTTAGTAAACCTGTATCACACAGACATATGCTTTGCACATATGGAGAGCTCAAAAACAACAAAAAAAAGTAATTACTTAAAAAAATACTATATGACATACATATATATAAAAAAAAATACTTCCAAAATTCATATTAGTTTATATTTATTATACAATTATGTAACATGTTTTCATTTGTATTAATATTTAAAAAGAAAGCTGAGTTTAAATTACATACTGACTTTCAAAATGTATAGTTCCAAGTCACCTAATTACACACGTATCCCTACTGACATCGCAAGAAAAATTACTAATTCATAAAATATATTCAAAATTATCAATCTCCTTAAATTCAGTATCTAGCTAAACATACCAGCCTGTGGTTAATATTTTTTATAAAAAATTGCTTCTTCTGAGACATCTCTACCAATCCAACATTTAATTAATCTAATACAAATTAGTCACCAAAAAGTTGAAAGGTATTAAAAAACTTACTCAAAAACATAAAAGCCTAACTATTTTTAAAATACATTTTTTTCTTGCAAGCTAAGTTTTACAATGGAGATAACTTAGTGGAACAATATTGTTTAGAATATCAAGCCTTAGCATGGAAAGGGGGAACTGAGAATTTTAAAAGTAATTACATATTAGTGTGGTAGTCCCAAGAGACATTTTAAAAAGTCCCCCGCCCTCCCCCAAAAATGATGTATTTTAAACTATATTGTGCTTTAATAAACATAAGACTACTCACTTTCTAGTGAGAAAAATTTACCTCTTTCTAATAAAGAGATAACGAAAATCTTACCAAAGTGCAATTTTAGCTGTGAGGACAGCCAATGTCCTTACTTCTGAATGCTAATTCACCGTCTCATTTGTCCATTTACTTCCACCATTCCAGGCCACTATACTATAAAGTCAGGTGACCTACTAAGGCAAATGACCCTTTAGAGCCATAGTATGGTGTAAGGGTGTTTTAAGGGATAAGGACAGTAACCATATGTCCCTAATGCCACTAGCACATATTAATATTTCTCTTCCATATTTCCTGCCCTGGGCTGATATCCTAAAAAAACTACTTACACTACCTTTACTCCAGTGATCTAGAACTGTATAGTCTAAGTTTTCCCTGGACTTTTAATGCCTCTGAGGATAAATTCCAAAGTTTTCCTTAGCACACACTTCTCTGAAGAATTACTTTGTCAATCAGGTATAATTTTGGGGGAAGGGGGTTAATATAAATGTTGTTTGCTGCAATAAAAATATAAAAGCCTACAAATTATTTCACGATGCACTATTTATTTACACCATAATGACAAATTCTGGAAAAGAATTCTGCATTATATTTTTCATTATCAATATTAATTTTCAGCTCTTAAAGGCAATAAATTTATCATGGCCCCTTTGTAAAATTTATATAAAACATGATCTCTATATAATGTATACATAATATACAGACTCTAGATTATTTTCAGCTATAAAAATCATAATTTAATAATTTACACCTTAGGTAAGGCATCAAGTATACAGGGGAAAACAACACTTCTATGAATATTGTTAAGAAGGAATAAAAATACTTGTTATACACCCAAAATTGTTATAAGGATAAAATAACTCAAAAGAAGATGCTGCAGGGATCTTTTTCACATAAAATGATCCTTATCAGTGGGCCACCCAGAGAGAAGTGATAAAAATTACGTACCTATTCTCTGCCCTTCAGGCAAGACTTCAAAGAAACACATAACCATCCCTAACTTTGTCCAATTCAACTACAGAATTATACATTTTGTTAATTTATTTTAAATCATTTATAAATATTACCAATACTACAGATAATATTACAAATATATTACAAATAATATTGGTAATACTACCAATATTAATAATTTTTAATTAACTTTCTATTTTAGAATAGTTTTAGATTTACAGAAAAACTGAAGACTTTACAAGCTTCTTGTATGACTTAAGCACCTCACTTCCTCCATTATTAATAATACATTAGAATGGCGTTACATTAACTAGTATTGCTAAATTAACTCGTCCATTCTTTATTCCTGTTTCTTTAGTTTGCACCAAACGTCTTTTGTTTATTCCAGGATCTCACAGAACATTTTAGTGATCATGTATCCTTAGGTTTCCCTTTGTGCGATTTAATCTATGATTTATAAAGATAAAGAACTTGTTTTATCCCTCCACTTCCCATTCCAAAGTCATTTACATCACTTATTTTGATCTTTTCCCTGTTTACATCTGGTAGTTATTAATCCTGTGTTCTGCTGAACAGAAAAAGATTGGTGGTAGGACTCCAAGGCTTTTTCTAATCTTTAAAGTACAGCCTACCCTCCATATCCCTGGATTGTGCATCAGTGGATTCAACCAAGCTCAGATCAAAAACTTTCGGGGTGGGGGTTTGGGGGGGGGGGGAGAGAATGAGTTGTATCCATACTAAACAAATAGATTCTTTTTCTTACCATTATTCACTAAATAATATAGCGTAATAACTATTTATATAGCATATATATGTTTGGTATTACAAACAATCTAGAGGTGATTTAAAGCAGTGATCCCCAAACTTTTTGGCACCAGGAACTTGTTTTGTGGAAGACAATTTTTCCACAGACTGGGGATGGTTCCAGGATGATTCAAGCAATTAACATCTCCACCTCAGATCATCAGGTAATAGATCCTCAAATCTAAATTCCTAGCAGCACACACAGTTATAGTACAGTTTGCACTCCTATAAGAATCTAATGTCACTGCATATCTGACAGGAGGCAGAGCTCAGGCTATGATGCAAGCAATTAAGAAGTTTTACTTGTTCACTTGACCACCTGCCATTAACCTCTTACTATGTGGCCTAGTTCCTAACAGGCCCACAGACCATTACCAGTCCTTGCCCTGGAGGTTAGGGACCACAGACTTAAAGTATATATGGGAGGTTGTGCATATAGTATTATATGCATATAACATACCATTTTATTACTATAGAAAGAACTTGAGCACTATGGATTCTGGTATCCACAAGGATTGGGGAAGTTCCTAGAACCAACTAGTATTGCTAAATTGCTAAATTTTTTGCTAAATCCCCCCACAGATATGGAGGGGATACCTGTATGAGGTCCTGGCTGAGTACAGCAGTGTTTTACTTTTTATCTCCTGACTTGAAAATGAAAACTTTACTTTTGACAAGAATGACAACTTCCATTCTTTCCTGAAACAATCCAATTCACCTCTCACACCACCTTCCCTTAGATTCCATTACCTTTTCTATCTACCATTAACAACTGCATTTTCATTCAACTTGTTCCTTAGAGAAACTTTTTAATTAAAAGCTTGCTTCTGTTCTAATAAACTTCTCTGACAACTCTCTCACAGAGTCATTTTTATCTCCCTAAGTCTTTCCCCAAAGTGGAAAAAACTCTACCTCACTACGCAATATTCCTTTCAGACTACAGCTCTACCACCATCAATGAGGGCAGCTTTTGACATCAATGCTACCTAGTAACACCACACTCTTTCTCATCAAAATGGCCAGTGGGTCACTGGGACACATTCTCTAATTACATAAAGCCTTTAGCACCTGGCATCATTTCCTTCTACTCACTCAGTCCCTGAATCATCCTATATGGTCTTCAACACTCTGGTCTATGTCTTAAATATTTTAGCAACTTTTGTTACATCTTTGATTTTTATTTTCTCTCTTGTTAATGGCCACGTAACATTTGAATCCCCTTTCCTGACTTTATTCTTTTGATCCGCCCATTCTCACACAACTGCTGAACCAACTTTCGGCCTTTACAGTAACCAGTTAGTTCCCTTTCTATTCTCCTTTGGCTTGACTTTACGATGAAGCCTAAGCTCCTAGACCCCAATATTTTGTTCATGCGCTACTGGTATTCCTTTAATACTGTTAATTCCAAACTTAGACAAATTCAATCTTATGTTCCGGCTACGCTTCTGTATGAGTTGGGTATTAGAGTGAAAACATATACCCTCACATACCTACACCCCCAAGGCTAATTCTGTAAGTATTCTGTTACCTACTTTTAGCTGATTTCCCAATCCATTTTTCAAAGAGTTATCCACAAATTCAGTAGTTCTTTATCCTACTTTCAACCTCCATATGTTCACCAAGTATCTTATAATATTCACTTCAGAATTCTCAGATTGTTTCAACCAATTTCAAACTCCTCACTTACATTTCATCTGTTCCACTTTCTCCTTTTCCTCAGAATGACACAGAATGGTGGGGGGAAAAAGTCCATTAAGCTGATTTCAGTTCTGCCTCTCCAGCTCTATACCTCAATGTCTATGTGAATTTGATAAAAATCCTTCCTAGTTCTCACAATAAGAATCTCTCTATCTTCCAAGCCCTAACATTTCCATTATTCTTGATTCAGTCTACTATAATCAATCCTAGGACTGAGCCTTGAAAATAAATACAAGTAACCATTCCTTACATACTAGGCACTGTGCAAAGTTCTTCATGTATGAACACATTTAATCCTCATAATAGCCTCAGATAATAGGTACTATCTTTACGTCCATTACAAATATGGAAGCTGACAGGATCTTAAGACCATGCTATTAATGATCATGCACAATGCTTCACTGAAAACATTTCATCTTCAGTCCTGCTTTACTGCTAAGTTACTATCCCATTTCTTCTTCCTTTCCTTGGCACACCTCTTCAAAGAGCAGTAGATAAATTCTTACTTCATTTATATCCTGGTTCTTTACAGTCTGACTTATGCCTACTCTCCTGAATAATTTTATGCTAATTTCTGGACTGAACAGACATTTCTAATTTTAATTCTATTTACTCAGTTCCTCAATTTCTCATTTATTTTATCCATAATATAAATGTGCCCTGCTTAAATTTTAATGCCAATGCCTTAATTCTCTTGCTTATACTTGGAAAATCTTAAACCAAAGTTTTAGTATCATTTCTCTCAGCTCAGAATTCACAACCCCACAGAACCCCTGTCCAAGTTCTAGGCTTAATTTCCTACTCTCTAAGAGACTTCTTCACACGCTGCATTCTTCCTAAGCAACCCAATTAGTAAGATGCCAAATCCTATTACTTTATGCATAATTTCCCCCATATTTCTTACTTTGCATTCTAATTTTACATTCCTATAACTTAACAATTATCTCTAAGGCTAACAGTCTCCTACCTGGTATTCCTAGTCCCCATTTTCACCTCACCTGTATACTCTGGAGCCACAGTTAATTTTTTTAAAACTCATCTGGTCATTTTTATGCATCTGCTTTAAAAAATATGAAGAATCCTTCATATCAATGGTTCTCAACCACTCCTCTGACAATCTGATGAAAGACAAATACCTAAAACTTGGTCCACAATATAAAATGGTTACATAAAATTTAAGGTTCATCTTCTGATCATTAAGGAGTCTAAGAATGCCTATATAAAATTCACCTTCCTTAAGAGAATAGTAGTTCTGAGATCTGATAGTTCTAATCATTCTTTTTGGCATCATTACTGCCCTTATTTTCCCAATTACCTTATTTGTTACTTTTTTTTTATAAAATAGATTTTATTTTGATTTTTCTTGAATATACGTCATTTTTTACACATCTAATCTATTTGGAAATGTCTTAAACATCTCTAACTAGTAATTATAACTGTTGAAAGGGACTATTTGAATGGCTACAGAAATATGGTTAGGTTGTAGAACCCTGAGAACTGTACAGTAGGTGTCTCATACAACTGAAATGATTTACTATCCTAAAACTATTTTAACAAATTCAGAATGGCACTAGTTTCCTTATTTGTTACTTTTAAGTGAAAGTTTGTCACTCCAAAAATGTGGTATATATTTTTATCACATTTGCTTATACTGTATTTTTGGTACATTAAAAACCCTCCAAATTTCTCCTTTTCCTAATGAATTACTCATTCCATTATGCACTAAAATCACACTAACATTATTATATATTTCACTTTACTTTCCAGTAGAGCTATTCATATATTTGCTGCTTCTATGAGATTATAAGCTTTGTGAAGACAGAAGACTTGTTATTCTTCCGAGTCCCTGCAGTGCCTAGCACAGTGTTAAAGTAACTGCTTAATAATGCAGTAAGTTAATAAATCAGAGTAACAGCAAAGTGAGGCAGAATCCATCTAGGCATGGAAATGCCCATGGCAATTACTTAAGAAGTGTAGCTGAAAAATCTAGAACATGGGGGCTAATGGGGGGTAGATTCAGAAAGAAAGAATTTCACTTTTAAATTTAAATCAAAATCAATAGCAATATAAAAGAGAGAATATAAAGTTAGGAAAAACTCAGGAAAAATATCGAGAGAATCTTAACAAATGCCCAATATATATACATACTGCTTTTTAGAGTTGCTAATACAACTCAGCATGAGCTTTATCTCCTTAGAAAGAGGCATATTTTATACTACGGTCATAAACATATATGGTTTTCTTCTACTAATTGCAGAAACAGTAGTCATATACATCTTCAAAAGGCTTTTCTTTTTTTTAACCATACTACATATATAACAAAGAACTCTTAAAAACAAAATTCTTTCAAAATACAAACTATGGTCGTATTTGACTTAAACCTATTATTTTATTTATTATTTATTTTGATACAGAATCTCACTCTGTGCACTGAGTGCGGTGGCATCACAGCTCACCTAAGAGCCAACTCTTAGGCTCAAGGGATCCTTTTGCCTCAGCTTCCAGAGTAGCTGGGACTGCAGGTGCCAACAGTGATGCCTGGCTAGTTTTTTTTCTTTTTTCTCTTTTGCTCAGGCTGGTCTCAAATTCCTGAGCTCAGGCGATCCACCCACTTTGGCCTCTCGGAGTGCTAGGATTACAAGTGTGAACGATAGTACCCAGCCAAAAGAAATTTTTCTTTCTTTTTTTTGGAGACAGAGCCTCACTTAGTCACCCTGGGTAGAGTGCCGTGGCATCACAGCTCACAGCAACCTCAAACTCCTGGGTTCAACCAATCTTCCCAAGCAGCTGAGACTACAGCCACCCACTACATCACCAGCCTAATTCTTCTATCTTTAGTAAAAACGGAGTCTCACTCTTTTTAAGCTGGTCTAGAATATCTGAGCTCAATCAATCCACACACCTTAGCCTCCAAAAATGCTAGGATTACAGGTGGGGGCCACCATGCTCAGCCAAAAGAAATTCCTCAAAACTACAGCTGAAGTTGGGTGTGGTGGCTCATACCTATAATTCTAGTACTTTGGGAGGATGAGGTTGGCAGACTACTTGAGTCCAGTAGTTGGAAAAGCCAGACTCTGTCCCCCCTAAAAAAACAGCCAGAAACTGTGGTAGGTACCTGTAGTGGTCCCAGCTACTCAGGAGGCTGAGGTAGAATTGCTTGAACCCAGGAGTTTGAGGTTGCTATGAGCTACGAGACCGTATCACTCTACCCAGGGTCACAGAGTGAGCCTCTGTCTCAAAAAAACAAAAACATTTCCAGTTGAGAATGACGAGTTATAATGTATCGTTTTCATACATTTCATACATTCATACAACTGATATAATGTATCAGTTTCAGCAAGACTGCATGATCATCAACTAAGAACTTTACATCGTATCTGTAATAAAAGCACTCAACTATTACCCAAAACTATTTCTAATGCTCGAAAGATGAAAAACATCCCAGATTTAAAACACATTCTTTCAAATATTATTTAAAATGAAATCACAGTTGAATAAGCTCTCGAAAGGGTATCGTTTCAAATTAATTTGTGACTCCAAAGTTAAAATTTCATCCACTGATAGAAATTTAAAAATAAACAATTCTTTCTACTTTAGCGCTTCCAACTTCTTTTCTAAATGAGACATTTTTAGATTTAAAAATTAACATTTTAAAAATCTGCTATACCAGAGTGGAGGACGTTCAATAATGCAAAAAGTCAACACCATTTTCTAAGACTGCATAATACAGAAGGTATGCGCTAACTATAGTTTACTTCCAGGCATTAAGACAGACATGAAATGAGAATCAAAGTTATAGGACAGTAAGTTTAGATAAGTATTTTCATGTGACTTCTGAGCAAATATTTCCTAGTGATGCTGGACATGATAAAATATTGTTTTAATTTATACATATTTTTATTTTGATGTTACTATGGCATATAATAATGTCCTTTAAAATCTATGTAGTTTAACATTTCTAGGCTATTATTTCTAGGATGGTTGTGTATATGTGATTATTCCCATTTTTCTTGGAATGCAGCTTTCAAAATACCCTGCAGTAGATGAATTATCACTTTGATTTTATGGCCATTATTTTCTTTGCTATAATTAGTCTAGTCTGACTTATGAAATGTTGTAGTTTTGTAAAAATTATGATTTTGGTATATAAATATCAATGTATAATTTGTAAAAAATAAAAATAGAAATTCAGTTTACCATATTTTTATTTACATCAGATGTTACATATCTAACCTATTTTGTACCCAATTTTGGATATGTAAAAATACTCACTTAGGGCTTTGTAGTAAGACAACCAGGTTAAACACTAAAAAGATTTGGCAATAACAAATATCTTAGCATGTGAAAAAAGATAAATAAAATCATGGGATCCACATGTTTAACAAATGCATGACGTTATCCTCGATGACTATGCCACAGAGAGATATTAGACCAATAGCAGGATACAAGTACATTGTATCTTACTATTAATCACTTAGAAGCATAGATTTTGAACGGGACTACCTGGCTTTTAATACTAACTCAGCCACTCACCAGTTATGAGAATCTGAGCAAACTACTCTTTGTGCCCTTGTTTCCAAATGTGTAAAATAGGGGTAATAACAGTAACTATGCTTAGAGAAGATGTGAGCATTAAGTCACATGTAAAGGGCTAAGAATGATGCTTGGCACACAATATAGAGTAACAGCTATTGTTAATAATTTCTAGGCATCAAACATTTTTCATTCTGGTTTTAAGACATTTCCACATTCTAAGCTATTGTATCTTGAATGTTTCTGCTACGAAATAATGATATGAAGAACTCTAAGCAACAGAGATGGAATGTAATTAACTATTTTTAAATTCATAATTTTCTAATTATTTCTAGGGTAGTAACTATCACAAAGGATATCTTGGCACTTTGACAGTGGAGTCAAATTTTCATATGATGATAGGAAAAAGAACAGCTAATCTATCAATATTAAGGATCCAAAAAGACTTTATATCTTAGAAACTGATATTATGGACCTCTAAAACGCCTTTTCACTAGGATTTCTTTTTTTAAAAGTCTACTTAATGGCCTACCATCACAACAATTAACATTAAAGTAGCCTTCCAAACTCATGAAAATACCAAGCAATATTTTTGTTTTTTCTAAGATGTGGAGCTACTGAAAAAACTCAAAACTGAGTATCATCTTTGGAGGACTATGAAACTCTAAACATCCTTAACATATTAAGTAGTATCAAAAGACAATGAATCTAGTTTCCCTGAAAACACACACATCCGGAAAGAAACACAGCATGATCTATACATACTCTACAAAACACACGGGCAACTGCTCTACTACCTCAATGCTACAACACTATTGCCAATTCAGCTAGTTTTGCAGTTTTTCCTCTCATCACTGATGCAATATAACATATAGAACATGTTTCACCAAAAATGTTTGTTTTTAATCGCACAGCTTATGAAATTCTACTCAAAAATAAACAAACAGACACAGCTCTGACTAAACAAACACACCTATACAACAACAACAACAACAAAAATACACCTAAGGATGTTAACCCTTTAATTGACTAAGTAACTCTCATTCTTAGTTGGACATTATTTTTACCTCACAATTAGCTGTGACAGAAGTGATTTAACTATTTGTATTTACTGAGAAAATATTAATTCTTCCTGGCCCTTTATTTTATGCGGATAAATTTGAGAGAAAGATACCTAAATTTTAATTAACTTCATTTAGCCCTTTTCCACCACTTTTCCTTTTGGGGGCCATTAGGCAGAACAAATTAAATAATTACATAAATAAAAATACTCACCTCTAAGCTATGGTTATCATTTCAAACCACTTTGGCTACTAGAACCTGTAAGCAGCCAAAAGTTACAAAAGTTTAGAGCACATATTGGGAAGAATCTATGTTATATCCATTCAGAAACTGGATGATGTAATTACTTATTAACAAAAGCTGGGCATCAACTTTTTCCGTGTAAAATCAGCAAATAAACGCAAGAATCTCACTGTCCTGCACAAACCAAGGTAGACAGCTCTAATTGACAGAGAAAAATCTACTTTTCAACATTTCAATCTAATTAATGAAGAAGGAATATGTGAATATATGAAGGAATATGTAGAACGGAGCAGTATCTGTAACCTCCCCTTGCAATAAATTAAGGTAGCAATTATTAGTAGATTAAAGTCAGAAAAACCACAATCAGTCTTAAGACATTACTAAAATCACTAGAAAAGTGGGGTAACCAGATTTTATACACCTCTCCTGAGACATGATACAAAGTATAAAGAAGACCTATAAAGTATTTTAGCTAAAAAACAAACAAACAAACAACAAAAAAAAGACAAGGAAATAGGCAGAATAATCTAATATGTGAATTTTCTCAAAGAACTTGTAACTTAATGTCTCTTCATTAAGTAAATAGAAATAAATGAAATCGGAGTACAGGGAAAGGACTGTGACAGACTGAAAGAGACTAGGAGACATAACAACCAAGACCACCTGTGGCCCTTAACAGGATCCTATTGTGAACAAATCGAACCCTAAAAAACATTTTTGAGATAACTGGAGAAATTTTAGTAAGAGTTGGGTATGTGACAATATTAAGAACTGTTATCACTGTCAATTTTGGTATGATAATCATTTTATTGTTTGGTAAGAAAATGAAATTATTTTAGAGATACCATGGGTAAAATTTGAGAAGACACATCACAATGTCAAAGATTTGTTTAAAAAAAAAAAAAAAACATAAAAACAAGTAAAAGCACTATTGAACCAAGATGATGTAGGTATATAGAATTCATAGTACTAATACAAGGTCTGATGACAATTAAGATCATGAACTCATCTTAAGAGAAGTGCTAGGAACCTCACTGTGAGTAACACCATAGTCACTAAGTACTTCCCCCGGGAAGCTATGTACTGATGCCAGTTGTCTATACCACTCTTCAGAGCAATTTTGCAACCCTTTTTCTGGACTGGCCATCAGAGCTACTGTATGAAAATCGGACAATTAAGTTTTTGAACTCATCCTAGAAACAGTGCTCTAAATGGTGGATGAGGTGGTGGTGTCAGTACATAGCTTCCCAAGGGGAGTACTTTGAAGGTGATCACAGTGATATTCAGCAATGAGGTATGTGGCACCTTGTCTAGGATAAGATATATATATTGTACTTTTGCTAGAATGAATTTGCAAACTCAACTGCTCACCTCATGAACACTAGTCTCAAAAAATTACTATACAAAATAAATCAGTTAAAGTTTATAATACTGATTTCAAAGGTAATTAAATTCAATCAAGTGGCTAGATATAATAATTATTAAGGTGAAGTAAAACTCAAGTATTTAGCAGAATACTAACACTTTTTATTTGTATTCTTAGAAAATCTTTGAAATTAAAGGGTACTCTATCATGTATTTCATTCTGAACAGCAACTATTTAAGGAAGACTGAGCAAGCAATGAACCCCTCCTTAATACTTTGAAGTCACCTATTCAAATATTATTAGAGAGGAAGAAACACAGAAAAGATTTAGTTATTCTAAAAGACATGACTTCAATAATACAATATTGGATGCCACTATAAAGGGTGTCTGAAAACCACATTAACAAAAAACAATAAGTAACTCCTACTTTTTAAAGATCATCATATCTACCAAATGTGTGGAAAAAAATTTTTCTTCATGTCTGACAAACAGATACTTTTGGACTAAGATTAGTTCCTCAAAGAGGTAAATTATTTTAAAATAGCTTTCCAAAAACTAACCCGTCTAAAATAGATGAATAAAGCTGAAGGCCAGCTCATATAAAACATTAACATAATATCATTAATAAGCATTTTATAAAAATTATAGTACATTCCAACAGAAAGGATACAATAACCATTTAGAGAACTGTAAATACTAGATAGGCACTTAAAAACTGCAAACTAGATCATTAAAGAAAATAATGGATATTTTCCTATCCAATTTGTTATGAAATTTAAAAATAATACTTAATGCTGGTAGAGTGAAAAGCAGAATAGCCAGACTCATATATCATTCATGTTAGTTTAGTACCCCCTTTCTAGGAAGAAATTTGCAAATAATATCAATAGGCTTTAACATTTTCTTTGACCCAACTATTCTAGTTCAAGAAATCTAGTCTAAGAAAACAATTTAAGAAGCAAAAAAGTCACGTACCATATAAAGGCATGAGTACAGAAATAGACCTAAATGTACACTTTGAAAAGTATGATATACCCATTAGCATGCTATCCAAGTATTAAAACTAGCTTTTTAAAACATGCTAAGTAAAATATCCAATTATAAAACATAAAAAATTACAAATGCAGCACAATTTTCATTTGTACGCAGATATTTATTTACATCAAAAAACAGAAAAATATGTAGAAGTAGTGGTTATATTCTGTAAATTATCTAAACTAGGGAGTCTAGTATTTGATTTTTAAAACTTATAACCTACCTATTTTCAAAATTGAGAATACTTTAAAAGCTCAGTTACAAGATGGAAAACCAATGAACAAGTAAAAAATAGTCATCTAAACAAAGAAGATAAATTCATCATATTTTTACCATAAAACATTTACCTTTTTCTTATGAAGCAGAGATGGAGAAACAAAAATACATTATACTAAAAAATTCAACACCAAGCTGCAAGACACTAGACAACTTATCAAGAACTAAAGCTTACCGTTTTTAATACAAAAACGTAGAACACTTAAAAAATGTTTAAAAATACAGAGTAAGAAAATGTTTTTCTGGGGCTTCATCATCTTTTATGAAGAAAACCTTATTATTACTTTTTTAAAAAGTTCACTAAGGTCATGAGATCACCAGGAAAACAGTGATGAATTCCCCATGAGAAGAATCCAGGTGTCTTCTAACCATGGTTCCACACAGGTTCCTAGTTCATGTAAACATCCCAGATGGGCAAATACACATAGCTGCTTAGGGTCCAAGGGAGTGATTGCTGTTTTAGCTAGAGATTCTTGGTATTTTATCTTTAAATTGTTTCTTTAATGAGTTGAATGTGAATTTCTAAACTTCTTAGAAACTATAGTAAAATCTCGATGCCATCACTTACTTTATTTAGATAATTTAAATAATATATCTGCCAATTGCCTAGCAGAATGCCTAGGACATGGAAGCTACTTGACAACTGTTAACTCTTTTTTTCTCTCAGAGTTTAAAAATCTATAATAATAATTTTAAGTGAGGGCTATGTTTCACTCATCATTGTCTCACTCTTAACTTTCCCTTACGTGGCACACTGTGAAATAGTCAATTTTACTAATTAACAACCGGAATCAAGGGAATTAATATTTAGACTAGGCCCACATAGTGATAGAGATTCTGCAAGGAAAGAGGGTAAGCAACTGAAAGCATCTATTAAGAGTCATGATAAACAGCTATGGCTTATGACAACTATTTCAGAAAATTAGAAGAAAGGGTCAGTTTTGTTTGAAGTCACCACACTTAATTTCAAGTAGCCACTGTTTCTCTTGTTCATTACTGTCTCTCCACATTTGTGTCGCTTAGATTTCTTATTTACAAGTGGACAGCATGACTGTAATATATCTACATTAAATAAATATTTCAAAGAATTACTTCATTTTTTTTAAATGATGGATGTAAACTGTAACAGCTATTGTATCAACCACCAATTTTATATCCTGACTTAAAGATAATCGTACAAACACTAGAAATCAAGAAACAATTTCCCAAACATATCCAATAAAACTATAAAATTCCAACTTGACATAAGTTACTTTATTCATTTTACTTACAAATTAACGTTTCCCCTTATTCCCTTTATCTTGATTCATCAACTACTAATTGCATATTTTTGCACTGTATTTTAATGAGGTGGCTCAAATCCATGGTGGGATAGTGAAATTAAGACAAAATGAAAATAGCAAAACTAATTTTATAAAAAATGTCTTCAAGTTTAAATTATTTTTCAAAGGGGCTATAATATGCTTTGAAAACACCTGTATGCCTAGTCCTATTACATATGCTTTTTCTATTAATATTTCACTATTTTCATGTAGTACTAAATTAAAACAGTCAGATTATAGCCCTAAAGAACAGGCACAGGCCCTTAGACCTAGATTTAAACTAGACAGTATATAAGTTTAAAGTGTAAATATTTCAATAACAATTCAACAGTATTTCTTCATTAGAGCTTTTCTGCTTCTGTTTTAGGAGTGTTACAGAAGAAAAGGTGAGGGTGGTAAAAGGAACAAAACTAATCTCACTTAATAATACTTATGAAGTACACTTCAGGTTTTTTCTAAAAGCATACATATGCTTTCTTACCTGAAAAAAACAAAACTCATGAAACCTAACAGAATTTGTTAAGGTCTTAAATAAGGATTCATTATACTTACTGGAATTTAATAGGCACTTTCCCATTTGTAAAAAGTGGTATGGACAATAAACATCATACCTAAGAGGGATGTCTCCTTGGCAAATGCTGCAGCAATGGCTGGGTCCAATGCAGGTTGTCCATCCCCAGATGGAAGATCAGGTCGAGTATAATCCCGACTTTTATCATTGTTGTACTTTACATTCAAATTCACAAGTTTGGAAAAATCAATCCTTAGGGTACAGCAAGCATTATAAATATTCTGACCATCTAGAGCCTATACAAGTAAAAAAAGTTTATCAGAAATCTAAATAAGTAATAAAAATTAGCAAAAGTACAATTTTGACAACAAAACACAATAATGAAAACCTGTTCATAAAAGCCCCCAGAAATATATTAGTTTCCACCTAAAACTATCTTCTTTAAATAGAAAATGCTACTTAAGGTGGCACCTGTGGCTCCGTGAGTAGGGCACCGGCCCCATATGCCGAGGGTGGTGGGTTCAAACCCAGCCTCGGCCAAATTGCAATAAAAAAATAAATAGCCGGGCGTTGTGGCAGGCGCCTATAGTCCCAGCTACTCAGGAGGCTGAGGCAAGAGAATCGCCAAAGCCCAAGAACTGGAGGTTGCTGTGAGCTGTAACGCCATGGCACTCTACCAAAGGGCCATAAAGTGAGACTCTGTCTCTATCAAAAAAAAAAAAAAAAAAAAAAAAAAAGAAAAAGAAAAAGAAAATGCTACTTAAGGCTTGACACCCCATAGCTCAGTGGTTAAGGTGCCAACCTTAACCTGGGCTGGCAGGTTCAAACCTGACCAGACCCTGCTAAACAACGACAACTACAACAACAGCAAAAATAGCTGGGGGTTGTGGCGGGTGCCTATAGTCCCAGGTACTTGGGAGGCTGAAGCAAGAGAATCGCTTAAGCCCAAGAGTCTGAGGTTGCTGTGAGCTGTGACACCACAGAACTCTATCCAGGAATACATAGTGACACTCTCTGTCTCAAAAAAAAAAAAAAAAAAAAGCTACTTAAATCTAAAATACAACCAGTTAAGAATCCATATAACACTTTTAATTTTAAAACCCTACAAATAGTTTACTTTAAAAAAAAAAAAATCAATAAGGGTCAAAGGTATTCAGTCCTACCAAAGCCGTACCATACTAATGTCTGCACAATGAAGTTACTTGTACACATACATTTACTGTTGCATGGCAGTACTTATACACATATAACTTTGTATAGTTTTAAAAGGTTAACTGCTGTTTGATGTCATGAGGTTGCTTCACTAAAGCAATAGAAATTCCCAGAAAATGGGACAAAAAAACCCCTAGCATCGTTCTTAACCTCAAGTGTTCAACCTTAGTCAGAATACCTTGATAAAATTAGCAAATCTAATGTCATTCCAGGACAGAACTAGAACAGAGGAGTGTCAGGTCTAGACTTAAGAGCCTCGACTCAATTAGTTCCTCTTGATCAACTTAACCTCCCTGTAGCTCAGTTTAACCTAGAAAACAGAAATGATAATGCTGCTATGCTTCCTCACAGGATTCAATAAAAAATCATGTATGTGAAAGTATGAATTACATAGGACTTTGCTACTGTTATGATTATCTTTGATTACCATTTCTAGTATAGCTGAATATAAGGTAGGAACAAACCAGAGAATGGTGGAATATATTTGTTAATCTTTCATTAGAAGAATAAGCATGTCCTATTACCGAGAAACTAAACTTCTACAGTAACTTAAGTATATAAGGCTTTTCATTAAAATATTCCCACTCTCTGGAAATATAAAATATTTTTTTTAATATACAAAATTAAGTTTTATATAACATTTACCAAGCTAAAAACTAACCTAAAAAAATTTCAGCGTAAGTTCACCCACTGAAATATATATTGGTGAAAACTCATAGGGACTTCATATAAATAAGGCTATAAATTGCATTTAGGTCAGGTAAGGAAGGTATCTATCTCGTAAAAGTGGAAACCATTATCAATTTTATCAGCCAGAATAAAATAACTATTAATTCGCTACCCTGCTATAAAGGCATTGTAAATAGATATTAATCTACTCATGCAGCATTCTTACAGGGAAAATGTAAGTAAAGTAAAAGAATTTATATTCTAAGAGATGAGGTCTCGATATATTGGCCAGTCTGGTCTTGAACTCCTAGGCACAAAGCAATACTCTCACCTCAGACTCCTGAGTATCTGGACTACAGGTCACCATACCTGGCCCTACTAATTTTATCTGATCACCATACATTGTATGTGTGGAGATGTCAATATGTGGACTGTGAATATGTATAATTATCTGCCAGCCAAAAAATTAAGCAGAAAATTGTACACTGTATGTAACTGTGTTTGGAGTTTTAAAAATGCCAACACAAAAACCATGGCTTCTAGATTGTCACTGATAAAACCTCATACAACCCCCCGATTTTGGTGACTCAGTAAATGTATTTCCAAAGTTGGGGGGCTATGATGTGTGAATAGTAATTATTTTGGGGAAAAAAAATGAATTCCAATTGTTAACTTATGCGTGAAAAGGCAAGCACAATAAGGTTAGATTATATAACCTGAGAACCAGTGAATAGCAACACACTGAATATCTGAAAGATATATCAAAAATGTTTACCTTACAGTCAGTAAGCATTATGATAAATTATTCACCTCTTTAAATCTTAGCATGCCCTTGTAACACAGGAAGCAAAATCTGGTTACAATATAAAGTCATGGTTAGAATAAAATGAGCTCATAGCACTTGGTACATTATTACTTGTACCGCCTTTCTGCTACCTAAACCTATTTTTGCTCCCCAAATGAGATTCTGAGGATGTAAATATAAGGAAACAGTAATGAGAAATAGTTTGGGTTCCATGGAAGTAATCATGATCTGAATGAAGCATTAGAGATCTTAATTTGAAAGCAAAAGAATAAACAGGAGAAAAGCAGGTAAGACAAAGTAAAGACAGTTGATTTAATGGTTTCCTAATAACAGTTTAATAATGGAATAATGACAATGAGATACATGGCACCAAAAGTTAAAAAGACAAAGGAAAGCAGATTTAAGTAAGATACACAAAGAGAATCAGGCATTTGGAAACAAAGATGTGGTATATAAGTTACCATTTCAATGGTAAAATTTTACTTTTTTAAATTATATTTCACCCATAGTAACAATGACAAAAAAGACAAATGATGGGAATAAAAAGTAATCAGGAAATCTACTCAGAAAATCTGTTTTCTAATGAAATCTTTAAGAAAAACATAGGAAATAGTCTTAAAAAAACTGTGAGCCAAGGATAGCATTTGGGTCACATCTAAATGGATATATTTCAGCTAAACTATCTTAAAAATCAAATTTATTACTTTGAAATTAACCTCAGGAAACCACTTAAAATCTTAAATAGGTATGTATTCACAATACAATACAATAACTGCTACCTTTTCAAAAGCACAAAACTTTTGTTGTACCTAAATCAAACAAAAAATAAAATATAAGCCTAAGTTGTACATAATAGCTTGAGTCTAAATATTTCCTTTTTATGACAAATACTAAGGTTTCCTAATATGATTTTAATGCCACCAATTTCTACCATCTATAATGCTACACATATTGCCAAGTTACGACAGGATTAATAAAATTAGCTATATTGACATACACATAAATATGTATATTTCAATGAAAAAAATATCACTATGGCCAAAGAAGCTCTACACTTACTAATTTCGCTTGTTGAGCATTTACTGGATCACCATACTGAAGCAAAGCTTGAAACTGGTTATTTTTTGTAAATGTGATTATCTTCAACACAGCACCAAACTTAGAAAATATCTGTTAAAACATTAAAATCAAGACATTATTTATCTATGTTATTATTTATCTAAATTATAGTTAAGTATGCAAATTAAATTAAACTTACTTGGTGAAGAACATCAAGTGTTACAGGGTAGTACATATTGTCAATAATTATTCTAAGTACTGGACTCTGGGCTGGAGTCACTGCACTCTCACTAACTGTGGTGCCACTAAGAGGAGTACTTGCTGTCTGGACAGCTGTCACAGCTTGAAGAACTGCTTGAGCACGCTGAAAATTAAGATTAAGTAGTTTAGAACACACCCATTACTGTCACATACTTTGCTATATGTTAACACTATTAGTTCTTTTCTAGTATGCTAACACTATTAGTTCTTTTCCAGTTCATACTTTAAACAAAACAATGCTCGTTCAATAAACATTTTTGAGTACCTGCCATGAGGCAGATACTGTTTCTCCATAATTCAAACATGCTACTGGTGTTTAAATCATCTAAGTGTTGGGATCAATGTTCAACAAGCAAAGATAGACAATGTAAGATGACATTTGGCAGATCTACATAACCAAAAATGTTTTAAACAGAAACTTTCAGAAAGTAACTATTCCACACACAAAACAGTTACATGGGAAATCTCAACAAGGTTATTGGTTTATTGAAAAGTCCTCCTATAAAGCTTATTACTTCTAATATACTTTTTAAAAAGGAAAACTTAGAATACAAATACTGTATTTTGTTGTGTATAATGTGCATGTTTTTGTCTAAATTTTTGAGGGAAAAATAAGGATCTATAATTATGCATGAGTAGTACAGCTCAGGAGCAGGGTAGGCCCAAGCAGACCTCTTGGGCCTCTTTTGCCCTCCTACAGGGGCCCATTGGGGTTCTAGTCCAAAAGGAGCCAAGACTCAGTGGGAGCGGGCTGGAGTGGCTTCTTCTGAGAGCCACAATAAGAGGAGAGCGCAATAGTGAGGCTGGCAAAGTGGGTTGTGGCCATCCAGGGTGAGAGCCAAGGCTCTAAGCCCAGCCCAAGGGAGGGCACCAGGGGCTCCCCATAGGCTCTAGCACTTCCCTGGCTGCCCAGAGGTTTACCAGCCTCAGAAGCTCCTACCTCACCAGGCACAATGTGGTTGAGGAGGAAAGGGCTCAGGGCTCCAAGAAGATAAAGAAGAGACAGCCTTCAAACAGTGGGTAGCTGCAGGAGGACAATGCAATATGCATGTTTACCAGGGGAGTGTTAGCCCTCCTCCGGTATGTCTCCCCCAGGGAGTTTTTCTAGAAGTCTGGGCTAAAAACACGGGTACACATTATACACATTTTACATGGTAAAATATGGTGAATCTTTTTCACACTACTGTTAATTTCTCACACCAAAATTTTTAGAACAAAGACTGATGTGTGCACTAGTCCTGTGGTCCACAACCTGTTAGAGCAAAGCTGGGCTGTAGAGCTCCAACTCCCCCACCTGCCCTTCTACCACTCCCCCCACCAAGGAAAAATTGTCTTCCACAAAACTTAGGAACTAAGTTGCACAGCAGGAGGTAAATGGGGGGGCCACTGAAAGCAAAGCAATTTACTCTCCACACCTGGGATTACCACCGGAGCCTTTCCCCAGCCACCGACAATGGTAAAATTAAAAAATTGTCTTCCAGGACAAGTCCTGGGTGTCAAAAAGGATAAGGACTGCTGCTCTAGTATAAAACCAGAGTATCTTCAGGAAATTTTATGATATGATGGATATTTGCCATATATTTTACAGTATCAAAAACACGATTAATTGTAAAATGAACTGTTATTTTATGTATATGATTAATAAGATGTTGCAAATTAAACTCTGATGAATCAACTACTGTAAGATATACCTTGATTTTCAAGATATTTTAAAATATAAATAATATAAATTTGAATAAACATAGTATCTTTTGGAAGTATGTCAATCAAATGTTAAATGCTCTAAAAGACTGCTCTTATTACTAGCAGTCCTTTCTTACTTTTTGTGACAGATTTTCTGTTAAGAAAATCATTTCTACCATATATGTGTTCAGAAAACACATATAAAAGCATATAGCTAAATATAACAATGACAAATACCTCTACATTGCTTTATAGCTTGAAAAACCTGTATTAGCAGATAAATAGGAATATAAGCTGCACATTAACGAATAAAAGGGAAAAAGAATACCAAAGAATTAGGACATTTATGGAAATAAACAATAGCAATCATTTTACTGAAATACTATATAACAAGAAATCATACAGCTTGAGACTCAAAGAGACCACATACTCATCTAGACCAGCGATTCTCAACCTGTGGGTCACGACCCCTCTGTATCAAAGAAAATACATCCTGCGTATCAGATATTTACATTACAATTCGTAACAGTAGCAAAATTATAGTTATGAAGTAGCAACGAAAATAATTTTATGGTTGGGTGTCACAACATGAGAAACTGTATTAAAGGCTCACAGCATTAGGAAGGTTGAGAACCACTGATCTAGACAAACCTCATCATTTAAACACTACTTAAGTAAGAAATTGAAGTGACTCATTAATTTAAACTCAACATTTTAAAAACACCATAGTTAATATAATAGACACTTTGAATTACTATAGACAAAGTTATTAAGAAAGTAGGTAAAACTAGATTTCTAGAGTAATATTTATCTATTTAAATATATTTGAATATACGGAAATAAAATATCTTAAGTAGCTCATTGCAATTTTATTTTCTTTAGTAGTGAATATGTTCTTACAAATACTTACCTATACTAACAAGCATGACTAACACAACTTAGAAAAACACTAAAATCCGTTTCAAATAATAAAATGTGTTTTTAAAATAGAAATCACTTGATCATGGTATACAATCCAAGTGGTACCAAAAAATTCAAAATTACCCTGCAACTGTCACTTAGCCTGTTTTTCCCTACCAATTCCTCACCAGTATTACCTTAACTTTCCATAAATACTACCTACACGTACAAGCATATATGAATATATCTATTACTTATTAATACTTTTTTCAATACTAGTCATTGTCCAACTTCCTTTTGTAGCTTAATAATTATACACCCCTGTATCAGTAACAAATGACATCACACTTTTTTTAACTCATAGATCACAGTTGGCTTGCCAACCTGAATTTTAATTGAACTTACCAAAATATCATACATTCACAGAAAGGCCTCAAACCCAAAGTATATAGAGCCTAATAAAATATCACAAATTAGGCATCTCTGTGAAATAACCACCCAGATAAAAAATAAAAGTATTATCAACATTCTAGAAGCTATATTCAGTTTTTCTGTAAGTTATTTAAGTGGAACCATATAAGATTCTATTGTTCTACTTTGCTCAAGCTTCTTTTTAAGAGGTACACATGTATTTTGCAGGTAGGAGTAACTTATTCATTCTTACTTTTAGACACATTCCACTGAATGAATATACCACAAAATTGGGGGTGCCCATAGCTCAGTGGGTAGGGCACCAGCATCCACCAAGGCTGGTGGGCTCGAACCTGGCCCAGGCCTGCTAAACAACAATGACAACAACAAAAATAGCCAGGCATTATTATGGTGGGCATCTGTAGTCCCAGGTACTTGGGAGGCTGAGGCAAGAGAATCGCTTAAGCCCAAGAGTTTGAGGTTGCTGTGAGCTATGACGCCACAGCACTACCCAGAGCGACAGCTTGAGACTATTTAAAAAAAAAAAAAAAAAAAAAAAACACACACACACAAAATATTCCACTGCTCCAGACATTTGGATCATTTCCAGCTTTAAGCTATTACTATAGTGCTTCATGAACTATCTCATATATATCTTTTGATGTACATACATATATAAAGACAGTTTTTCTCAGGTATGTAACTAAGACAAAGAACACGTATCCTTAACTTTAGTATACATTAAGTTTTCAAAAATGATTTTACCAATTACATTGCCATCACTTATATATGAGAATTCATGTTTCTCTACATTATCTCCAATATTTGATACTACTTGTCTTTTTAATATTAACCAATCTGGTATATATGTATGTATATACCACTGTGATTTTAATTTGCACCTAAGATCCTCAATCCAAATCTAATCCACTATTTTTTTAATGGGATGCCTTTCTAGAGAAAAAATAGCTAAAGGAAGACCTAAAGATATTCAGCAACGTAAAGTGTGGGGTAGAAGGGTAGAGCAAAGACATGCAGGCCACAATATTCCATATATAAGTAAGAATACAGTGACATAACGGCAGCAAAAGACTGAAATCAAGTGATAGCATCCCAAGTTTGAGGATCTATCTACTCAAAGCATGGGCAAATAGGATAGCAGTAGCCGTAAGACAGAAAACAATCTGAGAAAGGGCCTTTCTCCTGAACATGAAAAGCACCTACTATAGGGGAGTAACTCAGATTACAGAAAGATTCATACTGGCTGCTCTAGGGAAGACTTCGAGAGAGAAAAGAAAGAAAGTAAGATAACTATTGTAATAACAGAGCCAAGAGGTGACTATGTTATGTCTGAGAAGTGCAGTAGCAGGAGAGATGTAGAAAACCAGGCAGATAATTAAAGAGAGTAAATGAATAGGACTTGGTGATTTCATGAAGGGTTGTGGAAGAACTCACGGTTAACACACACTTATTATTTGCCACTCTTTTGTTATGAAACCCTATTATAATGCCTATAGGTGGATGAATATAAAATGAAATAAACATGAACACTGAAAATATGACAGGTCATCATTGTCTGAAAATAATTTTATCTAACACACAGAAAATGAATGGAATCAAAGGGACAGAACACACAATGAAAACGTAAGCAAACAGGGGTTACACTGGTTTGCCACGAAGAACCAGCTCAGAAATTGGCAGGTTCACAGGAAGAAAGGAGTGAAAACTATAGGATAAATGAACAAACTAATGAACAAGCTAATGAACAAACGTAGTTAAACTACTCTTCTCCCTTGCCTCTGACCACTATGTCTCTTCACCATAAAGAAAACAAAACTAATTTAAAAGCCCTGCCTTAAAGGAACCAGAAATGCTACAGTGAGTTTGTTAGCAAGGTATAAAGGCCTTTTAGGGGGATGAAGGAGGGGGCTGAGGACGGATGTACCAGCTTACTATCCACCTCATTACCTTACCCTACAGGAAAGCATACAAGTCCAATAAAACCTGATGTCCATTCTGCAACATGCAACAAAAAAGGGGGGCGGGGATGGGGAAGGAAGAGTGAGAACAATATAAACATAGAAGCTAACACTGAAGAAAAGGTAATCCACAGTGATATATTTTTAAAATATTTCAATACTGGCTCCAGGCCTGTAGCTCAGGGGTTAAGTAGCCAGCCACATGCACCTAGGCTGATGGGTTCGAACTCAGCCAGGGCCTGCTAAACAACAATGACAACAACAAATAAAAATAGCTGGGCATTGTGGCGGGGCCACACCTGTAGTCTCAGCTACTTAGGAGGCTGAGGCAAGAAAATTGCTTAAGCCCAAGGGTTTGAGGTTGCTGTGAGCTGTGATGCCACAACACTCTACCCAGGGTGACACAGTGAGACTCTGTCTCAATAAATAAATAAGTAAACAAACACATAAATAAATAAAATATATTCAATATTATAATTAGTATCCTCAAAGAACTGTTAAGACATAACTGATTAAGACATAACCAAATGCAATGTAAAAAGGATAACCAAAGAACTAAAGAGCTTTTGAAAATTAAAAGTATTACAGAACTTTTTCTTCAACAAAAGGTACTACGCATTGATTATTCCCTCTGTCTAGAATTAAGTGGCTTATTCCCTAGCCACTTTGAAGCTTGTTTTTCAAAACATCCCTCTTCAACAGGGCTTTCACTGGTTAACTTTTTTAAAATTACAAGTCCTCCTCACCCATAGACATTTATCTATAGACTATTTTTATTCTTTACACATACCTCTTACTTAAATCTTTTAAAATAAAAATGTGTTCATCAATTAATAAAAATAGTAATAAAATTGATATGAAATGCCATTTTAAGAGGACACTGTGCTAAGTGAAATAAGCCTCCCATAGAGAGACAAATACTGCATGATCTCACTTATATGTGGAGCCTAAAAAAGTGGAATGGGGCCACTAGAAGCAGGGAGGGAGGAAAGGAGTATGCAGAGAAAGAGGAGATGTTGGTCAAAAGGTATAAAGTTTCAGGTAGGAAGAATAGGTTCTGGTGCTCTACTATGTGGCATGGAAACTATAGTTAATAATAATGTATTGTTGTGATGCTAAAAAATACACGTGTGTTTGGTCTTCAATCTACTTCCTGATACACAACTCCTAAAGTTCTTGTAATTGCCAAAGTAATGTCTTTTGCATGCTAGTAAGTTGACTGATGGATGGCAGCAATGCCCCTTCAGGATGGGGGCTAGTAGCCTGAAAGAGGAAGGCATGAGATAAGAGAAGCTGAAGGTTAAGCTGATCACCAATGACCAATGGTTTCTTCAATCATGCCTATGAAATGAAGCCTCCATAAAACCCCAAAAAGATAGTGTTTGGAGAACTTCTGGAATAGCTGAAGATGTGGCGGTTTCTGGAGGGGTAAGGCATGGAAGCTCACTGCCCTACGCATTTTTCCATCTGCATCTTTGCTATATTGTTTACAAAAAACTAGTCAACATCCATAAATGTTTTCTTGGGGTCTGCAAGTCACTCAAATTAATCAAACACAATTAAAGTTGGTTGATGCCAAAGGCCCGATTTACAACTAGTTTGAAAGGTCTTGTGAGACTACCAGGGGTGGCGAACAAGTTCGACTACACGCTCGGAGATCGCTCCTCCGAGGTCCCTCCTCAGAAGCAGCATAACAAAATCCAAACTTGGCAAAGAGCCACAGTATACAAAATAATGATAAGAGGCAAAGAGTCAAAATTCATTTCGGCCGGGAGCCGCATGCGGCTCTAGCCGCGTGTTCGCCACCCCTGGACTAAGCCCTCAAAACCTGTGTGATCTGATAATAAATCTAACTAGGTGGTACTGGAACTCAATTGGGCTAGAGAACACCCAGCCAATGTCTGCTGCAGAACTAATTGCTTGCTCGGTGTGCAGGGAAAACTTTCTCTACATCTAGTCACAAAATTATCTGTGTTAACTATTGTGGTATGAGAGTAGAAGAAAAATAGTTTGAGTCTTTTCACATTCAACTGTATTATTTTATAACAGCTGTAAGGGTTTTATATATTCTTACCACAAACAAATACATTAAGGTGACGGATGTTAGCCTGATTTGATCATTCCATAAGGCATATATGAATCAAGAACTCACACTATAACCCATAAACATATATAACTGTTAATTAAAAATAAAAAATTAAATTGCAAAAAAAAATCTAAATAAAAATAGAGTATTTTGTTATACTTCATAATGATAAAGTATACATTCTGTTCAAAAGAAATGAAAAATGTATTATCAAATTACAACAATTGAAATTTTAGCCCTATTTTTTAAGGTAAAATTTATAAACTTATTTTTCATAAATTATCAAAAGAGACAAGAATCAGTTTAAGCAACCATTTTCTATTACATTTTCGTTAAAACAGTTTATATTTTATTAAAACAGAAAGAGATAATTAGCTTAAAAACTATATTAAAGGAGCTAAAATTTTTAGATAATTATAGCAGTACTACATATCTAAGTCTAAAAATATTCTTATTATTTTTAATACCTTAATTTAAGTATCTTTTACATTGTATTTTAAAAACATCAATACACGTACATTCCTGTATTTTTCTTAAGATTTTTTTGCAGAAAAATCAATTAACACATCTTCAAAAAGAATTTTTCCATAAGAAATTACGACCTATAAAAAGGGAAATAACCAAAGGCAATGAACTACATACCTTAAAGTCTAAGTTAAAGAGTTGTATAAACCGTTTTATGAATAAGTCCTACTTTTTAAACAATTTTTATACAAAAATTTTAACTTGCAACAAGAAAAAATGAACACTTTGACCAGAGCTTGCTTAAAAAGAATTCAAATCTCCACAATATTTAGTACTTAGGAACGTTCATTCTGCATGAAAATATCATAAAAATGGTGAATATTTTTGAAATACCATGAAAAAAAAAAATCAAGAAAATACCTGAAGAAATATTTTGAGTGGTTAATTATTTTATTTTTTATTACTATGTTTATAAGATTCTTAACATCTTCTAGGCCATTTTACTTAGGTACCTATACATACTCACTTGGTTTAATGTATTATCTGTCTTTAATTCTTTGTGATTGGAGTACTGGATATAAATTGGTTGGTTACGAAGATGAGGTGTCACAGCAGAATAGTAATTAACCATAGTAATAGCTGCTTCCTCTGTTGCTAGTTCCAAAAATGCCTGAAAGTTTAAATGACAAAAATTATAATGATATAAATTCAAATAAATTTCAATGTCTGTGTAATCTATTCAGCTAATTTAAAAATATCAATTACATAGAATATAACCTTTTAAGTGACATTTCAATGTTCTAGTGAGAACAATTAAAAATCTCTTATTGAAGTTTACCTATACAATTAAACTTAACCCAGTACATTTACTTCTGCCTTCCATCTATAGATCGTCCACATCCTACAAATCTATTTCCCCCAACAAAATCTGGAGAAGTGTAAACGTTTTGTAGCACCAGAATTTTAGTACTTCTACCCTAGAGAATGTTTGCTCTCAGAAGTCATTTAATAAGCCATATAATTATACAAAGAAAAAAAATAAAATTTGTTAGATTAACTACATTACTATATTCACAGGAAAGTTAATTTTCATAAATTCTTTTAAATGATAATAGAAATTTTAAAATGAAATTTAGTTATTTAATATACCCGAGCCCTGATGATACAGTTACACCTACTGAAAGAATAATATCCAGAATTATTCCCTAATTTCTGCTAATGCTACCAGATAAATATTTGTATGGGGTAAGCTTCAGTATAAAATGCTATTACCCCTACTGATTTCTGATGTCAAAAAGAACAGAGCCACAATAAATACTTCATTTGTATTTTCCAATTTCATTATAAGTAGAGTCCTAAAATTTAAATTTAGGACACTGTTCAGAGTCCTAAAGTGAACTCAAAACGCAAAATCTGAAAACTAAGCGACTGATTCATTTTGGCCATTTAGTATATTTACTTTCCCACAGACCTCTACCAAGAAAAATTAGAGTAAGGCTTCTTTTATGTTCTTTCAGAAAATTAATCTATTTTCTACTCTTATTAGGTGGCAAATCCACGCCTTCTGGGTAGTATGAGGTTTATCATTTCATTAAACCCTAAAAGAATTGTACCTGATTTTTTCCTTTCAGCATAAGGATGTTGGTCACCTTACCAAAAGGTAAGCCTAAAGCAATAACTTCAGTTTCTGTCACTTCACCAGGTAATTTTCGAATATGAAGTACACGAGAAGGAGCACCATCCATTTTATCTTCTCCTTTAAATTTTTTACTATCATTACCATTGGCTGAAAGACATTAAAAAATAGTCTATATATTAACAATAAAATAATAATTTTCCTTATTTGTGTAAAAAACTACAAAAGTTTAAAAAAGAACTTAAAAACATACCTAGATAAACCTAAATAATTCCTAAAAATTAAAAAACCCGAGCTTTTAAAATAATGGAGAAAATCATACCCAGCAACTATTACTAAATGAAATTATCAGTTAAAATTTTCATTAAGTAATAAACCTATAAACAGTATATACACCAATATGCCAAAACATTAAAATGCAATTTCAGAGAAACACTACAGAATACAAATACTGTCATGTGCCACATAATTATAATATTGTATTTCTACTATACCTTTTCTGTATCTAAAAATGTTTAAATGCACATATACTTATTAGTGTTAAACTGGCTACAGTATTCAGTACAGTCACACGGTGTATAGGTTTGTAGCCTAGGCACAATAGTCTAGACCTTAAAGCCTAGGTATGTGGTAAGCTGTACCATCTAAGTTTGGATAAAATACATTCTATGACATTTGCACAATAATGAAATCACCCAACAAAGCATTTCTAGAACACATCCCTATCATTAAGTGAAGCATGATTGTTTCCTACAACTTAATCATAGATGATGGACTAACAAATACCAAAAAAAGTGAAAAACTATAGTGAGTTGGCAAAAATGACAAGATTATAAGATTATAATCTTAAAAAATTATAAGATTGTAATTTCACAGGTGGCGCCTATAGCTCAAGCAGCTAAGGCGCCAGCCACATACTCCAGAGCTGGCGGGTTAGAATCGGCCCGGGCCTGCCAAACAATGACAACCACAACCCCAAAAAAAAAAAAAAAAAAAAAAAAAAAAAGCCAGATATTGTGGCGGGTGCCTGTATTTCCAGCTACTCAGAAGGCTGAGGCAAGAGAATCGCTTAAGCCCAGAAGTTTGATGTTGGTGTGAGCTGTGACGCCACAGCACTCCACCCAGGGTGATAGCTTGAGGCTGTCTCAAAAAACAAACAAACAAACAAAAATGTGTGTGTGTGTGTGTATATATATATATATATAAAATTTCACCTGAGATTATAAATTGTTCCATTTCAAAAATGTTATGCTCAAAAGTAGAATTAAAGGTGCCAATGCTATAAAAATTATTATGCAGTCAATCCACATAATGGCTTATCTATAGTGAGGCTCTCCTTATACGTTAACAGTACCACTAAATCTACCTATGCAAATATTATATGGCATTAACATCAATATACTATAAATCACTCATGAAATTAGTACCTTATTCTGGTCCCCTGAGCCTCAAAGTAAACTAATATATTTAAATCAACAAATCTGCCTTCATTCTAAAACTGTACCAAAAGCAAAAATATTACTAAAACATTAACTGCCGTAAGAGTTGTATTTAACTTATGCTAGTTTTGAGCCCAGGGCCTCATAAAGCATATATAGCTTGTCTTGACCTATCTTGACTTAATAAAACATTATGGTCCCAAGGGGAAAAAAAATTTTTTTAATGTGGGATTCAATTAACATGTTAAAGATGCCTATAAAATCAGTTGTGTTTTAAGTAGAAGTGCTTCAAGAACTTGTACCGACCATGCCGAACAGATGGTTCTTAATCTTCTAGGGATTCAAGGATATTTCTGACACTAAAAATGAAGGATCCTTACACATTCAGAAATATACACGAATATTCCATTTTGAATAAAATTTTAGGTACTTTATGGCATTTCCTAAAACCTTCAACACAATTTATAAACAATAAAATTTGTGTGTACATTCAACAGTATCTGTAAAACTCTAAGATCACCTTGATCTTTAAGTATTTTCAAAATTCATTCACTCATTAATTCTTTAAATATTTACTAAGCATCAGGCACTGTTTTAGGTTCTGGTGATGTAACAATGAACAAGATAAATATGATTCCTGATGCTCTATAGTCTAGTGCAATAATTTTCGACCAGTGTACCATGAGAAGATTTTAAGTGTGCTATGAAAATGTGTAAAGATTATTTTTGAAAGAAGCTCAAAGTGTAGTAAGTATATACACACACTTTTTTTTTTTTTCCTTTTTCTTGATCAACATAATTTAAGTGTACCATAGAAGTTTAACTATAGACTGAAAAACACTGCTCTAGTGGGAGACAGGGACTGCACGAACCAAATAATTTCTTATAGTGGTAAACACTATCTATGAAGAAAGTAAAACAGAGCGATGTGTTTAAAAGTAAATTTGCCAAGAGTAGAAGAGAATGGTAATAATGACTTTATTGAATAACCAGAGAAAGTAGCCCCAGGAGATAATATGTGAACTCACACTTGGTGAGTTACCTGTCAAGCTGTATTTAAGTCATATTTTACTCTAAGAGTTTCATTTAAGTTTATATACTTGAATAGTCAATGAAGGCACTTAAAAATCCCCTCAGGTTTGCCTTGGAACAGAAGAGGAGTAAACTCTGGCTTCTAAATTTCAGGATTTCTACCCTGAAAATCTTGGCTGGCTAGCTGTTCATCACTCCAGAAATTAAAAAAAACTACCGAAAGCTATTCATAAAGGACAGGAATCTAAACTTGTCAAAAGAAGAGCCTTGACTTTTGTTTTGTAGTGTCTTATGTAATTAATAAAATCACCATTGGGTTTGTTAATTTAAAAATGTAAGTTAAAACAAGGAATGAGAAAATACACATATACCTTAAAACATATAATTGGCATACACGTATATTCTTCTGCTATGGCATGAAGGCCTTTTCTTAGCCAAAACAGTCTTGAGTTCAGAAACCTGATAGTCTGTTCTTATTCATTAGTTTGTTTGAAAAACAAGGACAAATACCTCATTATCCAACCTAGAACTCCTGTGTTATAGGTTATGGTATCAGGATACTCAAGACAGAAAATTTCAGCTCTTCTAAATTTGTTCTTTTCTTCTGGGAGAAATCCAAGGAAAAAAAAAAACCCACCAGGGCAGCATGTGGCTCAAAAGGAGTAGGGCAAATACCAAAGGTGGCGGGTTCAAACCTGGCCCTGGCCAAAAACTGCAAAAAGAAAAAAAAAAACTCACCAAAATAAAGATACTACCTATCACTGTACCTAGAAGGTGTAGAAGTCTTCCCTTTTTTTTCCAAATGATTTTTAGAATATAATCTCCAAAATGCAAAAGCCTCCCTAAACCGATTATTAAGAAAATTAATAGTTTAATATTTTGGATTTGTGTTGGATACTTTTCGGATGGTACATGGTGGGTAGAAGTCAAACAACTAAAGAATAAAGAAGAGAATAGGATACCTTTGACAATCAGTAATTCATAAATTCTTGGTTTCTTAGAAAAATATAGAAAAGATAAAATTTTATTTTGCATCAATGTTGAACATTCACTGAAAATTAACTATATGCCAGGCAATTTACAACTCTAGGATGGCCATTATCATGATCTATCAATGCCACCCAAAAGGTAAGAGGTAAATGCCCAAGATCATACAGTTACTAAGCGGTAAAGACAGAAAGTAGTAGACAAAGGATTAAAACTCAGAGTATTGACTCCATAGCCTGAACTTTTTTCTTCTTCTTTTTTTTTTTTTGTTTAACTTTTTTAGAGACAGGGTCTCTCACTGTGTTGTCTGGATTGGGTGTACAGTGGTGTTATCACAAATCGCCACAATCTCAAACTCCTGGACTCAAAAGCAATCCTGCCTCAACCTCCCAAGTAGCTGCGACTACAGATGTGTGCCAACATGCATAGCTAACTTTTCCATTGTTTTTTTATTAGAGACAGGATCTTGCTATGTACCTCAGGCTGCTCTAGAACTCCTGGTCTCACATAATTTTCCTGTTTCAGCTTCCCAAACTACTTACATTACAGGTGTTAACCACGGAACCTGGCCTGCCTATTCTCTTAAAACTACTACTAAAGGACCCCCCCCACCCCCCAAACAAACTTCACATTATACATGGATGGCCTAAAAAAGATCTGTCTTCTGCTCCCACAGTCCAACCCTGCTACTGTGTAACTGTCAAAATTTACTTCAAGAAGGTGGCTACTAAGTACTCTTATCCTAATGTTAAATATTATGGAAGTCTTCATTTCAAATAATTGATACTATGAAAATGTGAAACTAGGAAATGGAACTTCTTTAATCTTAAAATGGCCTATTTTCATGTATAAAAACATCTCAAGCCTAGAAAAGAAAAAGGGCCAAAGAAAATGGGTGGCCATCAGCTTCTAAAACATAGAAGCCATTTATCACCTTTTCAGAGAAGTAAATAGAACTGGATCTGTTGGTGTTAACAGTTTTATGATTCTTCAGAGACAAGAGAATAACCTGATTTTCTTCCCATGATCTTTTCCCTTTCATCCCCCCGCCCCTGAAACCCAGAAACTTTTGTTTGGGTATATAAAACTAGCAATAATTCAATTGACTTTAGGATTTTATGTTCAAGTAACAAGGCATATAGTAACGTAGTAATGGTAGAAATCTTATACTACATACCGTTTTCCATAGCTTACTCAGCTCTTTTAAAGCCTTTTGCTTAAGGGAGGATGTTCATCTACTCATAAATTAAAAAACACAAATACAATTTTAAAACTGTTTCTATTCAAACACTTCCTTTCCAAACTGAAAACTAGATCTCTACCTCAATTCTAAAGTCAAAATCTTCACCTCTGACCAATCTACCACTTCTCTCCTCCAGACTGATCTTTGTTCTCCACCAGCTTTTACCTGCAATTTTCAAATAAATGGGTCCCACCAAGATCATGGGTAATTTTTAAAAAATCACATCAATCAGTAAACAAGTAACAGTAAACCCTCTCTTAATTTCTCAGTTCTCACAGCACCCCTAACAATTTCCACTTCTACTTTTCTTACTTCCCTGACTCACCTGACACCTGCTTACTCAGTTTCAGAAGCTATTTGGTCCCAGGTGTTTCCTATTTTCACCTAATCATTATAAACACTCCAGCTCCTGGATTTTGCAATCAACTTATTCAACTAGGTCAACTTATTCAACTATTATTTTAGGTCTACTCATTTGCAAATATACTTTCAACTGCATACCAAAATAAAAGGGCTACAATTCAAAACTTCATACTTCATCTATCCAGAGAAAACTTGTTGACAAAATATAACTATATCTTCGTTCTCCAAGTCTTTCAGACTAATACATTTATAGAAGTCTTGGTAACTCTCCTTTATCAAATGATACTGACAAGCAAAGCAGTTTTAATTCTGATCAGTTTTAGACTTCAAGGCAAAGCACAATGTTACAGAAGCTGCTGACTTTAGAAAAATAAAAAATAAATAGGCCCTAAGAAAAATTAATGATGGTACCCATTCTTATACAAGAGAAATTCCAAAGAGTTAACCAGAAAAAAAGAGCAGACATATACAGATAGATGGTACTGCCACAATTCTCCAACAGCCACCACAAAAAAAGCCTCAATAGGCTTACTGTAAAAGCTGAGTGTGAATCCCTGCATTTCCAGGTAGCTGCATAGCTAGGGTGCCAAATGAACTTTAGGCATGAACTAGAACAATACAAAAGATACCTAGAGGAAGGCTCTCATTACTTCCATATGCAAGAAGACATGTTCTTAGAATCCTCATAAACATTCAAAACGTTAAAAAATATCTTTTTGGAATACTCTCAAAGCATTTTAACAAAATGAAAGGACATCATAGAAAAAAAATCTGTAAAAAATTTAAACGAAATCTCAGAGTTCAAGTAACATGTACCACAATCTATGGGATTTCAGTGCTTTAAAGTAAAATGCCACACTTTTAGCAGTAATAAATCCTGCTATCACAGACTAACAATCTGCACTGGCAGAAACATGTATATTTAAAGGGATAGTCCAATTCCTTGGCTATAAAGAAACGACTAAAATATTAAAGAGATTAAACCTTACAACTGTCAAGCTTCTTCCCCTGCTAAATATTATAGCTACAAAATGCTTTCAATAAAATCCAATTCCAATGTTAGATGGGGTTACTAGTAATTTTTAAATATTTCACTTCTATTTCTCCTGAAGGAACCTGTTATAAAATATTCTTATTGTGTCAACACAGACATTTCTCTGAGATTAAATTTCTGATAATATTAACTTTCCTCACTTACTAAAGTCCATTGTTTTTCTTTTACACAAAGCCTCCATTCAATAGGTACAGAGAAGGAAAGTCTGGACAGATAAGGGCACGGCTGCTGAGAGATACTTTTGGAAACACAATTTGATAGTAAAATCAGTTAGAATAAACATTTTGTATAAAGCTGGAAGCTGAAACATAAAAATGAAACCCTGTTCCATATTTGATAAATCAAGCGAAGTGTCCTTGTAGAAGTCTTCAAAAGTCCTTTTGAGTCATCTGAACCAGAGGGAATATTTTTCCAAGCAAATACAATCACCAGTTTTTAAAGATCTTTTATGCTATCTGCTCTTCTAAGTAACAGTATTCAAATTGGTGTCAGAATACATGCAGACTTTGATCTTTTATGTTAGGAAAAAACAGAAAAATCTTAAAATTCAAATGTTTTCTCTGTACACAGAGGTCAAATACCGTATATACTCGAGTATAAGCCAACCCCTTTAATTTTACCCTAAAAACTGGGAAAACTTAAGTGACTCGAGTATAAGCGAGGTGGAAAATGCAGCAGCCACTGGTAAATTTCAAAAATAAAAATATATACCCAAAACAATGACAATAATTGAGGAATCAGTAGGTTAAATGCTTTTCAATATTTATTGCTAAAGAAAAACTGTAAACTAGCAACAACTGTAAAACTTTAAATACAGTGCAGAAAACCATAGCTTAACAG